>JAODTR010000002.1:1752228-1771249 GCA_025399935.1 Amblyopsis rosae | reverse complement strand
TCGCGAACAAGACCCCGAGGTACTTAAACTCCTTCACTTGGGGTAAGGACTCACTCCCCACCTGGAGTAGGCACTCCTAACATCTAATTTAACAAACTAAATAACAAATCTGATTCCACAATTTAGCTGGTAACTGTAATGAATTACAGTTACTATTTCTTTTTACTCACTTCCCAACCCTGACTGTCAACTATCTGCCTGCCTGCCCGAGTTTAGGATGTGCAATATGTGCATGTTTTGTACCCTTGAGGTTGTGGGTTTGACTCCTGCTTCAGTGCTCTTCAACCATATGGAAACTTGTTATGTGTTGCAATTGTGAATAATCTGTACAGTATCGTTACCGATATGGCCAGTACAAAGAGTACTTCGGATTTGGCCAGTGCCTTCAGTTTCTTAAAAAGTAAAAGGCTAAAAAGCCTGAGAGCGGCTGACATGAGTAATGCTAAAGCTCATATTCCGAGCTTCCAATTAAAACGTTGCGTTTAAATCATCACTAGTTTTGAACAATTGCTCATCAGACCTCTACCCACAATGTCTGCCTGAGTCACTGAGCTGTACACAGCTTTAAACTCAGTATAATGAAAATGTTCTGCATTTAATGATATGCCTCAAGTGTGTTTTTTGTACTGTATGTATGCTGCTAATTTCCACTTTTTGTCATGTCCATCTATACACACAGTCATGTCTTTATTGAAGTGAAAGAGAGGCAATCAGCGATGATTATGTGTGGATTGTGTGTTTGTGTGCATATGTGCGCGTGTGCGTGTGTGCATGCGTGTGTGTGGGGTTCTGTATGGAGGGTATCAGCAGGGCATGTTTAAAGTTTCCAACTCAAGACAGATCTTGTGAACATGCTGTGTTTACATGAGATCAAATGCCATGCCAGTGATTCACATCAATGTGGCAGGCTAGTGAGAAGATGAGAGGTGCATGTGTGTGTGTGTGTGTGTGTGTGTGTGTGTGCGCGTGCGTGTGTGTGTGCGTGCATGTGTGCACTGTATGTATGTGAACTTAAAGATTTATCAAGATTTATATGCTGAGCAGAAGTAGTTCTTCCTGACTTTTTGTATTAACATCTATGCAACATATAACATATATATCATTACAAAGATTATGAACAGAGTATCTTTGCCCACCATAGGATACTGTAAACACACACACACACACACACACACAATTTCTCTCCCACATCTCCCCTGTGGAGACCACTAATGACTATGAGCTGCCTGCCTCCCTCTGTAACCCCAGGGCAAAAACACAACGTGAATTCCCCACACAGACACGCACACATATCATGCACACAGGCACAAGACTTGTGGCATGTGCATGGCACACAGCTTGTATGACCTTCCACGGAGCGGCAGATTTCGTGACTGTATCGGTCCTCTGAGAACATTTGATGCATCACGGTGCCGCACCAGAGACCATGCATGCTTGACCCGTGCCATGAGATCGGAGTCAGTACTGACTAAAAACAGTCCGCCCACGCTTAAACATGGAGTACTGCACATACATAGCCCCCTTTCCACAACCCCCCGCGAATTATACAGTAATTCTAAGTATACAGTTTAGTAAGCAGCTGTGTTTGACCAAGAACGTGTGACCATGATCTCTAGTATGTTCTTAGGTTACTGCATCTCTCAGACTTCGCCTGTTTATTTAATAAACATTATAAGGAGAAATGGTTTCTGTTGATGTTTGTTTCGCGGTGGATGTGGGGGCACGTCAGACTGTGCGTAACGGCGCGTGCTGTTTGTATAAAAATAACATGGTTCTTGATCAGCAAACATCTGCGCATTATAAAGCCATATTTCATCAATTTGATTTAAATTATAATGCTACTATTATACAGTTTAAAAGTAAATGTAGCCTAATGTAATTGTTTTGCGCTTTGTCAACCAGTGCGTAAAATGTGCGTAAAGATGGCATTCCGTCTATAGATCAACAGCCTACTTTAAACGATTGATTTTGGTGCTTCTTTCATCCTCATCTTTTGGGATATGGCCTACACACAGTGAGCCAGATGAGTTAGGTTTTGCTGCCAATTATTTCCTCCTCCAATCCCCGAGTGTGTTCCAAACCAAACAACGGCGAGGTTCTGGAATCGTGCCGGCACCCCCGATAAACCACACAAACAAACATCACAATCCTAATTAACCCGTCCCCCCACCCTCCTTCCGTCCTCGGTTCGGTCCCTCCCCCGCCCTCGCCTGTCTGGTTAGACAAAGGGTGACGTGCTAGAGGTTCCTGCGCTGCCCACGACCGTGGGTGAGAACTCACCGCGAGTATAAACCGATTCTCGGGAAGTTAGACAGTCACTTACTGAAGTCTCATCGACTCGCTCACCAGAGCTGAACGTCAGCTGAGATAGTAGCAAGCAGGCACTTCGCGCCGCTCATACTAACTCGCTTTCGGCTTTGGTTCGAGATGGAGAATCGTAGGACTGTGAGAAGCTCTCGTAGCTTCAGCGGGCATACCTTTAATGGTGAGTAATTTCTTTGAGTTTAATGTTCCCGTCTTCACAGCTGTCGCGTATAGGCCTGTGCAATGTGGTCCACTGATATAGCCATGTTGCCTATATTTGATATGTTACCAGCCTATGATTCAAATAATGTATTGACCACATCCAAATTACCAAATGATTTTGCTCTCGTACAGTTAACCTGATAGTGACTCCTCAAAACTGTATTTGATGTATATTTGCTCACGTTCACATAACAGTCGTTAACATTCCTGGCAATAATCTTACAGTATATGCACAATATATAACTTGAATGTATGCAAAGAAATACCAGTTTTTCCATCCGTATAACGCTGCTTTTTGTTAATTCTGACAGAATCCTTGTGGTAAATAAGTATTCATTTGCAACGCCAACCACTCTGCATAGGTGTCATTTTCATTTGAATGGTCGCGCGTACTGCACAGCAGCCAATGCACACACTTAATCGTGCAATTTGTTAAGAGGTCAGAAGGTGAGCTTCTGGAAAATCTTGCGCAGAGAAGATGAATGGGAAGTTAATTATTATTTAATGCATTTGTACTTGTACCGCGAGGTCCGTTTGTGTTTCGTTACATGAGCTAGCCAAGTCACTCCTGGATTATTGATGAAGCACGAAACTGAACCTGGACAGGTCTGATTACCGGTTTAAGAGAGCCCCCATATCTTCCATAATTTTGGAGATGAATCGGTAAAACCTAAGACCCAACTACCAGAGTCGTATAGAAAAACATTGATAAAGTTGCCATATATTTATGGAATTATGGAATTATATCAACCCTGAATGCGTTTATAATGACTGCTTCTGTAATATGATACTCTAGGAAATTACTGGGTGAATGATTTCTACAACGTTCTCTGATATATAATGTATAAATGTCCCCGGCACCGTCAACAAGTCACATTTGACATCAACAATTCGGTCAGCAGTTCCGTGCGTCATAAATGCATTCACTTCATGTCCTTTCACACTATGACAGACAGCTTCTGAATGAAAACACATACATAATGTGCCACTCGCGGGGCTAAAAACGCACGCACTCAAATTTGTCTCACATGGCAGATGGTGGAAGTTATTGATGTCTAACATCGCAGTAGTTTATATATAGGCAATGAAACATGAAATAAGCTCTCTCATTTCTCTCTATGACCAGGTGGACTCTCATTGTGGCTGATACTGTGGTTGGTTGTGGTGAAGCCAACCGGAGCCACGGCATGCCCGAGACTTTGCGTGTGCTACCCAACTCCCATGACCGTCAGCTGTCAGTCGCAAAGCTTCACCACGGTACCACCTGGCGTGCCATACGATTCGCAGCGCGTATTTCTACAGAACAACCGCATCACAGAGCTGCGGGCAGACTCCTTTGGTTTCGAGACACAGGTGAGGACATGCGTCTGGTAGCACGTGGATAATTATGTCTGTCTGCACAATGACGCACAGAAAATATCTAGGCTAATGGTAATCTATCACTCTAATCATTTATTAAGGTTTTTATAGAATTTTTTTTGAATAATACCCATACTGATTATAACATTGACATATGTAGGCTGATCTGTGTTTATTGCTGGTGTTAACTTTTTTAAAGGTATAGTCAGCTATTGCAAGCTGATAGTAACATAATCCACTTTTTGTAAAATTCACCAAATATCACTTTGTATTTCGCTCTTTTACAGTTCTCTGTGTGTGCTTAAAACACAGCCCTGGCTCCATAAATAGGAACACAAACTAAGAGGCAAACATCTCACAACAACAATGCTGCTTGGGTTCATAATGTGTTTCAATGGGTGGGGGGTCGGAGCTTCTGAGGGAGTTTGTTTTGTTTTAAGCTTCTCGCTGCACAATTTTAACCCTCCCATTATTTTCCTATATCTCTTCTTCTATTCATCCCTGGCAGGTGTTATGGCTGTACAGTAACAACATCACATGGATCGAGGCCGGTGCCTTCAGCAACCTCAGGGTGTTGGAGGAGCTGGACCTTGGAGACAATCCGCTGCAGCGCCTGGAGGGTGGAGCGTTCAGGGGCCTGGAGAAGCTGCAGAGCCTGCACATGCACCGCTGCAAGCTGGCCGCTCTCCCCCATGACCTCTTTCACAAGCTGTACAGCCTGCAGTTCCTCTACCTGCAGGTACACTGGGGTGTCTGTACACACAACGCATGTTGCCTGAAAAACGCTATACAACCTAGACATCAAAGATGTTAGAAGTAGAGAAAGATGGAGCACTGTAATGCATTTCAGTGGAAGCGAAAAATAATACAGCTTCATCATATTCAGTCAAGGTGCCTTCTAAACTAATCTAAACCTAAGAAAGGTAAATTAGTTAATTTGAACTGCAAATAATTGTCCACTGCTTTAAGTGCTTTTACTGATCAATTTCACTGATGATTAAATGGTCTCCTTTATTCACTTTAACCAGGATAACCAGATCCACTTCCTGCAGGACGACATCTTCTCAGACCTGGTCAATCTAACCCACCTCTTCCTCCACGGAAACCGCATCCGCACACTGTCTGAGAACGTGTTCCGCGGCCTGGTCAACCTGGACCGGCTGCTTCTCCACGACAACCGCATCCGTCAGGTGAACCGCCGGGCCTTCCGCGACCTGGGTCGCCTGACAATCCTCTACCTGTTCAACAACTCCCTGGCCGAGCTCCCCGGCCAGACCATGCGCGACGTCCAGGGCATCCAGTTCCTCCGCCTCAACGGCAACCCCTGGTCCTGCGGCTGTGAGGCTCGTCCCCTGTGGGAGTGGTTCCGCGAGGCTCGCATCTCGTCCTCTGACCTCACGTGCACATCCCCTTCTCCACGCCGCGGCCAGGACCTCCGTTTCCTCCGGGAGATGGACTTCGCCCTCTGCCCGTTACCGGACCCCGGCTCCTTGGCGGGTTCCACGACGACCACCTTTAGCACCAAGACCCGCTGGTGGTTCTCCAAGCAGAAGCCGGCCGCCTCCTCTAAGGCCGTGTACCAGAAGAGCTCGGAGACGGTCAAGGCTTTCCCCTACTCCGCCGGAAAGAACCAGAACTCCCCCAAGGACTCCACCTCCTTCTCCTCCAAATACGAACTGTCGGAGGAAGAGGTGGCCCTGCCCAAGCTGGACGCAGAAGAGTACTGGTCCAACTACGGCAATGAAGATGCCACCGTCCGCTGCTTTGAGCTAGAGTGTGCCCCGGGCTACGACGACACCACCTACTCCTCATCCGCCCGTCCCTCCGTCCTGCCTGTTATCTCTCTCCTATCTCTCTCCATATTAACCATCTCCCTGCATCTCCTCTTTGGCTGAAGTCCTTTAGTCCCTCCTTCTTTTCTCCTACAATTCTCTCCCTGCTATTTCCTTCTCTGAAAAAAAAAACTAACACCTGGGTTTAGATTCCACTCGGTGCCCCCTTTTGATTGAAAGGGGGCATTACACTGATGCAGAAGACAGGCAGGGCAGTAGGAAGCTGTGAGTGCAGAGTTCAGTGTAGGACAGTATTTGAACTGCACGGTAGCTGCAACAGAGACAAAACTGCAGGAATACCAGTGCCACAACAGACAAGTTAGAGAGACACTAGCCGCTGTGAGTGAGCTTAGACACCTGCAGAAACGTTGCATGAAACATTGCATGATGCACACAGACACATACAAACACGGACACATCGGAAAGCAGCAGAATCTTCATGTATTTCTTACAACCTGTTGTAGGCACATTAAACAGTGCAGGCGGGGTTTATAGCTTTCTCGACGAAGACGAGGAACTGTGTTTACTGATAACCACTTAATGAAGACGTAATGAGAATAGGTTTTCACCGACAACGAAAACACGAAATAAACAAAGCGAAGGAACGCTGCATCTAAAGGAAGTGAAGAAAGCCAGAGCTAGCTAAGGGAGCCAGACATAGATGTAATCTGTAGAGGATTACGGAGGTCGAGTCCGAAGCCACGTGCAGAACCATTGTGCCAGCCTCACGGCTCAGAGCGACGCTCCAATCTTCTGTGTCCGCCATTAAGATTAGTCCGCTCTGACCAGTGAAATGCCAGCAGCATCTCGCCACCATCCACACTTGTACATAGCGCACGCTTTGACTATACATAGTACACACAGCAAACTAGTCAACGAGAACACCACTTTGCTTTGGTCATGAATATACAGGCTTCTGTTTCTTGTGTGAATGTGTGACTGACAATGTCATGTTGATTATGTTCTGAAGGAGAGTTGCTAAGTTTCTAACAGAATATGTATTAATGAAATGCTGTGAACCGCCTTTCACCTTTAAAAGTCAAGTTATTCCTAATTGCTGTCACTGTTGTTGGCTCTTGACCATCCGAAACTGTGCCTGTCCTTCTGATATATATTTATTTGCTGCAGCATTACCGTGAACTTCACAGTTACATGAACAATGGATAAAGCATATCAGCGCTCAACTTCAACACAAATTGAGTAGGATGCACATTGCACAGCTCTTTCTCTTGTGCGATAGCGTGGGCAGGTTTGTGGGTGGGAATGAGTTTCAAGGCAACTATCCCTGGGCCACAACATGTTTTTGGAAGGTCTTGAGATTATTTAAAGTTTCTCAAAACAATCATTTTGATAATATTTTGCCTAGTTTGATAGGTTAATTGTTTCATGTATGGTTATTTACTGTATGTTATGCTATTAACATAACTGGTTCATATCTCAGAACCATCATTGTGCATGAACGCTTCTTTTTGTGGGATACTTCTTTCTGGGGGAAGGGGGTGACTGACCAATCCCAAGCCCCACCCCCTTTCATCAATAACAGTTGGGCTTTTTGTTTTTTTTTATCCGACAGAAACTCTGTCAACTGTTTTCTTGTTTGAAACTGTTTTCTACTATGCTGTTTTGTCCAACATAGTTACAGTAACTAGGTTGGACAGGTGAAAGGGGCGGGGCTTGGGGTCAGTCTATTGGCATTTACCAGAAACGTTAGTAACTAGCTGGTTTAAGTCAAGACAGCCCTTGTCTCCTTGTCTGAAGCTTCAGGTCCAGATTGAACGGGCTTCTGCTCCAAAACACAGAGACCTGCTGGTCAGCACAAGATATGGAGTTTGTCCCATGTGATGGACTGGTTCGTGATTGACAGCATCTGTCCCTTGTAAATGATCTGTGTTAAAAACTATTTCCCATGTTTCAGTACCTTCATCATAACCTTTCTGAACCTTGACTGTGAGTTTTGCATAGAACCATTGAACAAAAAGGAAACTGTGAATTGTTTTATTTATGTAAGAAAACCAGTGAATAAACTTTGATTGATTTATACATACAAATGGCTTTTGTTGTTTTGACATTTACTTTAGCAATAAGGCAGACACTAAGAAACAGAAGGCAAAGCAGAAGTTAGGCTGACACAATATGCAACACACACACACACACACACACACACTGAACTAATTAACAACCAAGCAGTGCTCAAAGCAGATCACAAATGCACTGAAACAATGTATGCAGTGTGTATTTCATTTGTATTGAGTTTAAATGCCCACCTACACACCAACATACAAAACAACCAAAATGAAGAAATGTAGATTTCAGAAGCACCATAAACTCTATCATAGACTGATTTCCTTTCTTGGAGGGACTTCTTGAGACTTCATTAATCAGAAAAAATTTTTTAATCACATAATCACAGTCACATCTTAAAGGCTTTTTAATCAGATCCGTTTAAATCTTTTTATGTGTGCATGTGTGTGTGCGTGTCCATGAGGGTGTTATGTGTGTGTGCATGTGTGTGTTTGTGTGCGTGTAGATGTGTGTGCATGAGGGTGTTATATGTGTGTGTGTGTGTGTGTGTGTGTATATGTGTGCGCGCGCGTGTAGATGTGTGTGTCTGATCGGAGACATTTCCTCAGTTAAGACCGTGTTAACCCTCAGTTCCTCATTTTTTCACCAAGCACAGAAGGCAGCTATATCGGGTATGTATAACAAGAAAAGGGTGAAATTCTCAATGCAATGACTCAGGACCGAGACAGAATGGAAGCATGTGAGGTTGAAAGGTGATGATTTGTCCCAGAACCAGCACACCCCCTCACCAGATCCTCTCGCACTAGGATGCTGCGCATGCATTTGAGTGCACACAGATAGAGTCACACTCATTTACAGGCAGAGGCGTAGATTCCAGGGGGGATGCATACATATTTAGTGTATTAGAATAGATTATGTTCAAAATGTGTAGTAGACTATTATTGTTTTAAGTCAGCTATTTAAGCCTAGATCATCCCAAAACACAGACGTGTTGAATATGCAGAAGGTTTTGAACATGTGAGCTATTAAATTGCAGGAGTTAATACATTAATTAAAATTAATTAATTGACATGAATATGTCACATGCATATTTAGTTCCCACAAAGAAAAGACGACAGAATAGTAGGTGAAATCATGTTGAAAAATATGAAATAGGTCTATGCCTAGCAGGGAAATAGAGAAATACATAGTATGATAACCCTTACAGCAATAGTTTTCAAATATTTTGAAATGTGCCAGGGTTGGTGGCAGCAAATATATATATAGAGAGATAATTAACAGATGCCTCAGAACAGCACACTAAAAACGTGCTTCAACATGTTGGATTTTACAAGCAGGAGTGCTTAAAAAAAAGATTAATTCACTATAATTTGTTGTATGGAGGACATCCAAAATAGCAGATGGCAGACTTATATTAACAGACGTAAGATTTGTTAATAGACTGTTGATGTTTATGTCACTGAAGCCTTCATCAGAGTACACATTTTTTATCCATAAAAATGATCTGTGTAAAGTAACAGCTCTTAATTAAGTAACAGTTATAATTTATTGTGAAATGTGTAAAGCTCTGCTGCGGCTGATCTGACAGCCCTTTAAGACTGTAATGTGACTAGGAGCGCTATAGATAAACTTCATATGACTTGTCTGGGTATGTCCACGCAACCACACACTGCTTCATGTGTGTGTGTGTGTGTGTGTGTGGGGGGGGGGCACTAACACGCTCTATCTGAAATCATAGCTTAATCCAACTTCAGCCTGGGAAGCATCAGCCCAAACAATGAACACAAATGAGGCTTTAACAGCTTTTTTTCCCTGTTATGTGTGTGTGTGTGTGTGTGTGTGTTATACTATCGGAGAGTGGGCCTATACGATTAATACCACGTTTATCTGACATGACTTTACATCACTCCAAATCATTATTTTAAGCTATTATAGGTGGTTGACTGCTGATGTAACTTGTTAGTTGCTTCCTGTAGTGATAAAACAGAAGCCAGTGCTCTGATGTTATCACACATCACTGTGCCTATGTAATTGTTTGTCTCCATTAAATGCTTTATTAATGCGCTTTTATTTTTTTTCTGCCGCTTGCGTTTTTCCTCTTTCCTTTGTCTGTATTCTTGCACGTCTTTCATTACGCTGTCACTGTCACACAGCCGCTTTTCTCTCTTCCTTTGTTCTATCTCTCTCTCTCGCTCTTTCTCTCTCTCTCTCCATCCCTCATCCAGATGGCTGTGTTTGTCTCGGCTGAGCCCGTGTGGTTGCTTGTGCTAAATCGAGTGCTTGTTTGCGTATTCACTGACGTAGGTCCTCCTCAATGGAAAGTCTCATTGACTGGTATCTGAATACTGTCTCCTCCGACCCTCCTCTGAGGAACCAGGAGGAAAAGACCACGGTGCCAGCTTCTTAAGAGCTTTTCAGAGGATAAACAGGCTTTATCTCTACTTCTACATGTTTACGGCATGCATAGGACCGGAATAGCACTGTTAAGGAGATGGGAAGGAATTGATGAATTCCTGAAATGTAAAAACACCCAAACATGGAAATTAAAGCAATAAAAAGACCCTTCAGACATACAGTATTTTGAACAATATTAAGAATAAATATATGCTCTGATGTTTTGAATGTCACATTTGAGAAACTATCAGCACTGGCTGCTTCAGCAATGATCTGACCCATGCAGGGGTAAACAATAATGTCTCTTACTGTACGTACACGCCATAAAATTCCTAATACAATAATGTTTTATTAGCTGCTTCAAATAAGGGTCAAAAATTACTTTTACAACAATTAAAAGTGGAACCAGAATCATAAAACATTACCTTTTCTGATATAACTATATATTGTAGCACTTATACTGATACTATATGCACTATAGACTACTGTACCATGTAAACCGTTGAGATATGCTACCAAATACACCAATATACCAATACGGCAAGCCGTTCTAAATGGAGGCATGAGAAAAAACACAACATAAAAAAGCCAACTAATTAAACCTGAACAAAGCAAGCTCAAAAGATGAAGAGGTCCAATGAACAGAACATTTAGTAATTACTGTCTCTTGTCAACCAACAATGAGACTACTAGAAAACGTGACAGCTGATGCATGCCATCCAAAATTGATGACTATCTTTTTCGGGGCCACTGCACTGACCACATCCTTTCGTCCGGCACGAGGTAACATGACCTCCATATAGAGCACGGAGCTTACAAACCAGCTAAAACCACCTCAGCAACCAAGAGGAGAGAAACAGAGTGGAATATACCAAATTATGCAGTTGTAATGGTGATGACTGCTCACTCACAGAACCACGAGACTGGTGTCTAAAATCCACCTCTATATGGGTTAATGCAGTGGTCTTCAGCGTTTTTAAAGCAATATGTGATACATAGAAGTATGAAATAAATAATAGAGATTGTGCAAGAGATTGTGTTTTTATGAATGACTTGTCTTGATCCACTGGCACACACCACACACACACACACACACACACACTGTGGCTCACAAACTAATTCCACTAAAGACAGAAAAAATAGTTTTGGCAGCACTTCACTAAACACACCCCGAAGCTACGAGGATTGTTGCGGTGTTGTTGGGGCCCCTGTCATGTAAACATTGTCTTGTGTTTGTGCCATAGAACTATATGTGCGTGCATAGTAATGAGTGCCCGTGTTGCGCAATGACGAAGTGACGATTTAATCCAATCAGTAGTATTCATTGTTGTGTCACGTCACATTTTGGTATCGCCTCAGCTCGCTTGGAACCTCGACAAAGCAAGTACTAGAAAAAGTACCTGGTACCAGGTACTATCCCAACTTTTACACAATGGAAAAGCAAAAAAGGCTTGGCGAGTTGAGTTGAGTTGAGCTGGTACCAGCAATGGAAATGCTCCTAAAGCGAGGCGAGCTGGTACCAGCAATGGAAAAGCACCATTAGTGTGTATGGGGGGGAAGGGGGGGGGGGGGGGTCACGACACCCAATAAGGTACAGGGTAGTGATGGATGTTCTGCAGGACATTTCTAAACATATAGACACATTGATGTGACGAAACAGAAGAATATGTGTGTGTATGTCCATGTCATTATACCCGTAATTAGCTGTCCTATAAGTACAGTGACTGTGTCCGGCACAGCATGGGTCTGAAATGATCAATACAAGAAAAATAGTGACTCACTGAAACCATTCTGAGTCAATCACGCTGTCTCCTTTAAGATATACAGAGGCCTACGTTGTTGGCACAGACAGACGTATTGACAAGTTATTTATTATTTAGTGACTGAATATGTGACTGCAGTTGAAGAAGATTGGGGATTTGTTATGTCTGTATTTCATAGGCTTAATGTTTTCTCTGGAATTTGAAGAGGGAGTAGCCATACTCAAATATGACCCACTGGGGTTTTACAGCAGTATTATGAATGCTTCCCTTTCAGCAACAACAAAACATAGTTCTAGTTGGAGCACAGACCTCTTGGGTAAAGGTAAAGGTGCTTTTAACCCATCCCTCAAGGGAGCAGTGGGCAGCCGCTGTGCATCGCCCGGAGACCATCTCCAGATAGGAGCCAGTGTATCTGGTCAGATGGCACTGGCTGGAAGGTGAACATAAAATGTTTTTACATAGTGGGGGAAACCAGAGGACCCGGAGTAAACCCATGCAGACACAGGGAGAACATGCGAATTCCACACAGAAAGGTTGGGATGACCGGGGTGTGAATTTGCAGAGGATTGGGTCTAGCTCAAAGGCAGAATTCTGGCGAGTGTTCCTCAGTGTCTTGGATTTCATACTAGCTGGATCAAGACTGGAGTAGGTCTATACATCACATCTAATTTAAAATGCTTTAGGTCATATACGTATAGGCTATAGGCCATTGTAGTCTACTATGGCTATAGCTTGTAGTAGCAGCCTGTGTAGTTCGAAATGACCAAAGGAAAGTTAAACCCTGTTTCTATTTTAGAATTATGGATAGGCCAAACATATTTAGCCTGCTTAGATATGGTAAACATATTAGTTTACCATTGTGGAAATGTGTAGGCTATACAAACAATATCTGTATATCTGGCAATTGAACTGTAACCAAATTATGTTACTTTAACACAACTCATATGGATGTATTAATGTATTACGTTACACGGAAGTTAAGAACTAACAAAACACTACTTCCTCCAGCGACGCGACTAGTTTTCCAACAATGGCGCCTAAAACAGGTAGGCGTGTGTATAAATACTAATGTTATACTTATAATCATGGATGTATTAGATTGTAGGACTTCCAAGACTGTGGTAAAAACGTACTCATCATGTCAGTAGATTTGAGCATTTTAATATGATTGTATACTCCAATCCGCTGTCCTGCAGTGGACATTGCACAGTAGTGTTCGCTAGCCCAGATGACAAACTGGACTAGCTTTCATTCACAAGCACGGCGATATCCCTGGCCTGTAATCAAATGCACATTTTGAATACGGTGAAGGTTGAAAGTTGAACTAGACTTACTAACTTACAACATCCTTACAATAAGCAAGTTAACAATTACACTGTCTTATTAATCAAATACTTACAAAACAACTTGCTTACAAATAAAATTATGCATCGCTTAGGTCGTCGTGGGACAAAGCGCAAGGCAGACGAGGCAGTGGATGAAAAAGTGGTCGTGGAGGCGAAAAAAGGAGATGAAATAAAGAGGAATGATGCGGAGGGGCAAAGGGTAGTCATTGAACACTGGTGAGTTAGGACATTATCCTTTTCCTCAAGGTACTGACTAGATATGTGGCATGATTAACTTTAGTTGATGTAAATACCATACGTTAATTAAAATGTACAGACAAAGGTAATGTTAATCAAATGGTGGTGTCTGCTGTCATTCCTTGCAGCAAGAGCTGACGTGTGTATGGACGTAATGCAGAGGGTGTGAAGACGGCCCTCATGGCTGCCTACCCTGAGTTAACTGTAGTCCTGAACCCAGAGAAACCCCGCAGGAACAGCTTTGAGATCACCCTAGTGGCGGGAGAGAACGGTAGGCTAAGGCATTGTGTTGCACTGGACTGCTATGCAGAAAATATAAATGCACCAGTGTTCGACTGCCCACCTAACAGCTTGCCCAACTGCCTGACTGACACTGGCGTCTCAGCTGCTCAGGGCATTACATGGGGTGTTGTAGTGTTTCCTGCTGAGAGCTGTATCACAGCCAGTCTGCTTGAGCATATGTGCTATATAACATATGATACAAGGTGTTTATTATTGTCATGATTTGGTTGTTTTGTCTGTTGGCATTCTGAGTTGGCAGCAGTAGCACTTTACTCTATTTTCATTATAAGTGCGATGACAAACGCATACGTGAAATAACAACAGGAAGCCATTCTGTTTTTGTACCAGTTTCACATTGATGTTGTTCCATTCATTTTCTATCTAGTAATGATCCAATGTTCCGAGTCAACTCTTTCCTACTAATTTAGGCCTTGAATCTTTCTAAATTGTGTAGAAATGTGCACACATTCAGTATTCTTTATAATATAACCGACATTGTTCCCGAATAGAAACTATCCTGTGGACCGGAATAAAGAAGGGTCCACCTCGAAAACTGAAATTCCCTGAGCCAGACATTGTGGTTACTGCTCTGCAAGATGCTTTGAAGGCCGAATAGGCACACTAGGAAAAGGTTTATTTTGTACACTACAGTGGTAGGTAATGGGTTCATGTTAACCCAGTTAAATTGTCATTAAATATATTTGATCATTTTATCATTATCATCATTTAATATTGTCTGACAAACATAACAGAGAGCCTGATGTAAGTCACTCACAAAAATATGGTGTGTAAATTTGATGAAGATTAACCACACACAACCATTTTGTGAAAGTCTGTATATCTTATATAGACTGTAGGTGCAACTTTTTGAAATGTATTCTTCATATGGTTTCCCCTGTTTGAATGACTTTTCTCTCCCCTTATATGATTGGGGCAGCACAGCATCCTGGCTGTGTAGGTGGAAGCAAAATGATGAGGGCAGACCAATGGGCATTTACCCAGTCTCCCCTCTGATGACTCAAGCTCCAAGCTCATACAGTCTGGATATGTGGCTACATCTAGTGGTGTATCTCTGAAGACATCTGGAAGATATATTTATACATGACGAATTCCTGCTGTTTACATTTTTGTTTTTCTGTTTTTTTTTGTTTTGTTTGTAGCCTACTCTATTGTGCTAGTGATTAAATAAAGTGATTTTTCTACATCAAAGACAGTGAATTTAATGTGTTGAGTTTTAACTACTTAAGTAGTGGTTACATTGCTGGTTAGATCCAATACATAACATGATAATCACGTTTATGACAACGTTTTCTCTGCAAATATATGGCATGGTTAATATTTAGCAAATATCTGGCATGGTTAATATTTTGCGGGGCATCCAGAGGGCGCTGTTTGTAATTTACTATACCGTCAACGCGATTGGGCAGTCGTAGCTTGACGTCATATAAACGCGACGAGGCAGAGAAGGCTGATCTAATTTTATTCTAATATTTTACAGATTGTTTTGTAAGTATTTGATTAATAAGACAGTGTAATTGTTAACTTGCTTATTGAGCCTTTTCGTGGACAATTGCATACCAAATATGCTAGGTTTGCTAAATATGTCGACATTGGGTAAGCTGTAGCGGTTTGATTACTAACTGCACACGTTTTAATGGAAAATATTGTTCTGTTAACCCTCTGAAATTAAATTGAACAGTTTCACTCATAATTAATTGACTTACATTATGGTGCAATTTTGATGTATGGTAAACTATTGCCTCAGTCGACAACTATGATTTTAGAACAATCAATCTATATGCTGCTTTATAAACCTTGGCGAAAATTGTGAATGAAGCAAATTATGCCAGTACGGTAGTCACATTTTCACGTTATTGTAAATCAGTCATAAAACTACACAATAAATTACTTAGTTTAAAAAAATGTGCTTATATATCGCCGTCTAATACTTGCTGTCAGCTATTTCTAACGCCAATCTAATTTTGAAAGCTATGGCGACAGAGGGTGTAGAGAATACGGGCGAGGACGCTCCGGTACCTGGGGCAGGAGGGACCAGGTTTGACCTGGAGAAAGAGACTGAGCTGCGCTTTGAGGTGGAGGCAGGTGAGCGCGTCCAACTGGAGCTCCTCACAGGCCACGCCGAGGTTTTTGGTTCTGAGCTGAACCGCAACAAGAAGTACACGTTTGGTCCAGGCGCCAAGATCGCAGTCTTTACCTGGCAAGGATGCAGCGTCTGCCTTTATGGGAAAACCGAGGTGTGTGTTCAAGTGAAGGTCTATATGTTCTCCGTAGACCATACAGTAAAGGCTGTAAATAGTTGCTGTTGGTTAAGTGTTGGTGCAATTTGGTTGGAACAAATTTTCAAATTGTTTTATTAACACACCCTATTCTCAACAGGTTGCTTATGTGTCCAAGGACACGCCCATGTTGCTCTATCTGAACATACATGCAGCGCTGGAACAGATGAGAAGGCAGGCAGAGAAGGACCATGAGAGGGGCCCCAGGGTGCGTATATAAGACTCCATGAAAGCACTTGAATTGTGCCCTGCCCTTACCTCCTGTTTTCTACATTGACATAGTTTAATGCTTCTTCTAGGTGATGGTGGTGGGGCCTACTGATGTGGGGAAGTCAACATTGTGTCGGCTGCTACTGAACTATGCTGTTAGGTTGGGCAGGAGGCCCACACTGGTTGAACTTGACGTAGGACAGAGTGGGGTGAGAACTATTGGGATAATTGTGACAAATGTGGTTGTGTTAAACTGGATGTGACCTGACCCGGGTCATAAAGTCACATGCATTAAGTCCAAATGCTGTATTTGGCTTGTGTTTCATTTAGGATTATTTTGTTTTAGTTACAGACAATATTACTGTAATAATCAGTATACTGCCATCCATAACTGTTTGAGTTCCTCTGCTAATTCAGGACTTTATCATTAGCATGAGAAAAATCAATTAGGGTTGTGAACAGCTTTTACAAACATAATCTGTAAACTGTTTAGTGTATACCATAGTGCAATAAATAGTATAGTATAATTTACTGTCTATTATACACCAGCATTTATTTCTATGTGAATTCATGTAAGGTCATAAGTTCCCATCCCCAAGTCATCTCCAGTTATATAGTATAGTTCATATCTCGGTAGAGTTGACTAAATAGTTCTCGGTGGTTTCAGGTGTCGGTGCCAGGAACGGTCTCAGCATTGTGTATCGAGCGTCCAGCTGATGTTGAAGAAGGGTTTTCAGTGCAGGCTCCTCTGGTCTTCCACTTTGGCTCCACCACGCCCGGAACCAACATCAAACTGTACAATAAGGTGAGCGTAAAGGGGTGCCCTGACCTGACCGCCATACATCACATCACTTGTGAGCTCCAGCAATAGATGGTAGTAGAAATGTGCTTCAAGTATATTACTGAAGTTGACTGCTAATCCTAGTCGGTAAATCTATGTAAAGGAATACTGGAAAAAAAAAAGTGATGTTGCACATGTTATAAATAATCAGACGGTCCTCCGTGGTGGCGTCTAACACGTCGAAATCCATTGTGAAGCAAAGCGTATTGCTATGCCTTTGTTGATACGAGCGGCTTTCACCACTTTGTTTGTGTTCCTATTTACGGAGTCAGGGCTGTGTAGAAGTATCTGATTATTTCTTCAACACGCACCGAGAGCGGTAAAATAGCAAAAATTAGATATTTGGTGAATTTGACAAAAAGTATATTATCTTACATTTAGCTTGCAATAGCTAACTTTACCTTTAAACTTTGGTAAATTGTAATTACGCTGTCCGATTATTTATTAGAACTAAGATGTGCAACCTTTATTTTATTTTTTTGTGAGTACCCCTGTCCTCTTATGGTAGATGTCAGGTTCTACAAACACTATAAAGTCAAAACTCTTTGGACAATATGGAGCCGCTCATGGAGTGTCCATAATCTGTATGTTCCTGCATAGCTGACCGGTTGCCTGGCCGAGGTGTTCACCCAGCGCTGTGAGGTCAACCGGAAGGCCAACGTCGGAGGCTGCATCATCAACACCTGTGGCTGGGTGAAGGGCGCCGGCTTCAAGGCCCTGGTGGAGTGCGCCACTGCCTTCATGGTGGACGTGGTTCTCGTGCTGGACCAGGAGCGCCTCTACAACATGCTGAAGCGCGAGCTGCCGCACTTTGTGCGCATCGTCCTGCTCCCCAAGTCGGGTGGCGTGGTGGAGCGCTCCAAGGAGTGCCGGCGGGAGACGCGCGACGAGAAGATCCGAGAGTACTTCTACGGCTTCCGGGGCACGTCCTTCTACCCGCACGCGTTCGACGTGCGCTTCTCGGACGTGCGCATCTACAAGATCGGCGCGCCCTCGCTTCCGGACTCGTGCCTGCCCCTGGGGATGTCCCAGGACGACACGCAGCTGAAGCTGGTGCCCGTCACGCCGGGCCGCGACCTCACGCACCACGTGTTGAGCGTGAGCAGTGCGGAGGAAGGAGAGGAGGGCGCCACCCGCAGGACGGTGGTGGAGAGCCCGGTGTGCGGCTTCATCGTGGTCACCGCCGTGGACACCCAGGCGCAGGTAATGACGGTGCTCTCGCCGGCGCCGAGGCCGCTGCCCAGACACACCCTGCTCATCATGGACATCCGCTTCATCGACCTGAAATAGTGGATGCTACGTGGGGAGTTTCTTGTTTTAAAGGATGGATAGATTTATTTTGTTTGACTGTTGATGCAGTTTTTGCGGTAGTGTATGACTATAGATATTTTTACCGTTTGTAATTGTTTTCATCTTAAGTAAAACATTTTAAACAATGCTTTCTATGATTATTTGTGATGCAAGATTGTGATACATTATAGGCTACATTTTGTTCTTTGTGGTATCTGTGTTTGGGGTTTGTGTGTGGCACAACTGCTGCCACACATTTATTAAAGTCCCAAATGTGCAAATTGATATTCAGATTCCACAGTATGCATTTAGCTCCTTACTGTGATGTGTGTGAGTGATATGTGTGTGTGTATATATATATATGTGTGTGTGTATATGTATATATATATATGTGTATATATATATGTATATATGTATGTGTATATATGTATATGTGTATATATATATGTGTATATATATATGTGTATATATGTATATATGTATATGTATATATGTATGTGTATATATATATGTATATATGTATATATATATGTATGTATATGTATATATATATGTATATGTGTATATGTATACATATATATACACATACATATACATATACACATATATATATGTGTATATG
>JAODTR010000002.1:1721212-1743535 GCA_025399935.1 Amblyopsis rosae | reverse complement strand
TTTTTTTTTTTTTTTGTCTCCCCCCCCCCCCCCCCCCCCACTTTGAATTGATCATTCAGTGGCCATCAGTTGATCAGTAAGTCTGAGCAAGCGTAATCTCTCTGTGTGTCCATTTGACTGTTTCCATGTGTGTAGAGTGGACCTGTGCTTTCCCCTGAGATCGCCTTGATTGGAATGTGTACATATTCTAGTGTTCTGTTTGTTTGTACGCGTGTTTCTACACTATGGTATTAGCGGTAGTGCTTGTGCGAACCAATGGGGTCTGTTATGAAACCAGGAGTGATTTGACAGAGTGTAGCGCACTGGTCCAGCGTCAACGCTTCACCCACCACTGTTGGTTATTTTATTTTTGTTTATCTCCTGTTTTCCAATCTGTGGAGAGCTTGTGTTGGCCAAGTGCTTGCTGTTCCCTGGTCCCGGGGTAACACGGCAGTTCCCTTCACTCTTCCTCACCTTCTGTCGCCTCTATCAATCATCAATATATCATTCCTTTCTGTGTTTTTATAAAACATTTGATCTGTTTTCTTGCTTTCTTGTCAGTGATCGCCCTTCTGTTGCTTCTCTCCCTTCCACACATTCCACCATTCTCTCCTCCTCCGCCTCTCTTCAGATGATCCGTGGGGAGAGTCTGGACTCCCCCTCCCCCTCTCCCTCCCCCTCCATCCTTCAGTCCAGTCGCCAGGCCGGCTACCGCTCGGAGCCCCACAGCCTGGACGGGGGGTCCACGGTGGCGGAGGGGGTTGCGGGGGCACGCAGAGGGGGCGGGGAGAGGGGCGAGGGCCCCGGGGGCCCCAGCAGGATGGCGGGGGGCCTGTCGGGCTGCTCCTTGGCCGGCCGCTCCTACACCTCGTACCCTTCCTCCCTGGTCCTGTCCACGGGGGGCTCCCACTCGTCCGGGCTGCACGCGGCGCACTGCCCCGCGCTGCCCACGCTCCAGTCGGAGGGCACCACGGACACCAGCTACAAGAGCCTGGCAAATCAGACGCCCCGGAACGGCAGCCTGTCGTACGACAGCCTGCTGACGCCGTCCGACAGCCCCGAGTTCGAGTCGGCTGCGCATGAGCTCTCGCCGCCGAGGCCGCCCCGCGGCGGCGGCCCCGTCTCCGCGGCGACGGCAGGCATCCCGCTGCAGGGCTACATGTCGCCCTTCCTCTCGGCCCAGCTGGCCCAGCAGAGGGAGGGGCAGCTGCTCCAGGGCACCGCCTCTTTCTCCTCCCCCCACCGGGCGTACCTGCGTGCCGTCAGCCCCCCCCTCTCCTCCCCCCCCTCCCTCTCGCCCTCGCCGCGCTCCCCCGAGACCCAGCACCTCCTCCAGCGCTGCCAGGACCCAACGTCGCCGTCCTTCTCCTTCCCCTCCTCCCGACCCCCATCCTCCTCGTGCTCCTCCCCCCGGGCTCGCTCGCTGGAGCCCCCGCTGCCCGTCTCCCCCCCGCCCCGCGGACCCTCCCTGGGCAAGTCCCAGTCCTACACCGGGGAGGCGGCAGGGCCCCAGCACAAGCGCCTCCTGGGGGCGGGAGTCGGAGCAGGGCTTCCGCAGGCTCCACAGTGAGTAGAGACCCACCGCCGGACCCCTTCACCGGCCTGCTGCTCTTCCTCCTCCTCCCTTTTCCACTCCTCTTCCTCCCTGGCCTGTGTGAGTTCTTCCTCCTCTGTGATTTCCTGTCGGTATTTTCTGCTTATTGTCTGTTTTTTTGCATTTAATGTGATAGTTACCAGTCAAAGGCTAGTTCCTTTTATTTCATTTTTGTTATGCACTGAAGGCAATAAGAGTTTGAGATCCAAATATGTCCATTGGGGTGCGATAGTCTGAGATGTTTGGCGTAAACTTGGACATTTTGTGGCTGCAGAAACCATTTAAAAGTGCAACACAAAGGAACTGCTTGAAGACCAAAAAAAGAGTCGAGTCGCGATGGCGCTCTTAGCGCACACCAATAGTGATGTCAAATCTATGGGCGCGGCCATGAGCCATGGCGCGTACCACCAATTGTTTGTAACTGCCGTGTCCGCAGCGTTGAGTCTTCTTCATAGAATATAATGCAGATGGCCTGTAGAGCGGCCAGAAAGAATAGATCGGGAGCAATCGGGACAGAGCAACGGCTTACCAAGGGCCGCGCGCCACTCAACCCGGCAAGTATGTTGAGGCCTTAAGGAGTCCTGACTGTCATCAACTTTCTCAACAGTCACCTGACCTCAACCACATTGAACATTATGGGGACACTTGAAGACCAAGCTCTTTGGAACATTGTTAAATCATGCTGGGATAATGGCCAATGTGTTTGGGCAAAACCTTATGGCCCACACCGCCCACATAAGGTTTTGCACAAACTAAGAGTCCATGCCAACTCCAGTGCATGCTGTCAATTCTGAAATTCATGTGAATCTTTTTATTTTATTTATTTGTTTGATTCAACTTTTAACTCAAATTGTTATTACGATATTATAATTTGTAATAGATACATTCTAAACAAATCTTAGAAGTATTTTGACTAGTGGACTCACTTTTGTACCCATCTGTACATGAAATGATCGATCTAAATATCAGCATATTCTAGTGTTTTCATGTAGATGTGTTGGCACCTTTTCTATGTCAGAATACCCACATTCAGATGAGCTGTAGGGATGGGTCGATGTATTTTATTGTTTATCGGGATAAACCTCATGGTGAATGTCCATTATTGGGATAATCACGAATATCCTCACATTAGTACATTATGAATATCTTCACGAGTGACTTGAAAAAAAGCTGTCTAGCTCACTTGTACAGTGAAATTGTATTGATTTCCTTATGAAATCTATTAGCCCATATCCTTCCAGTCAATCGTCACCATGGCTGAAGGCTCGGCATGCCCTTTGTATCCCCCACAAAAAAACTTTAAATGGGATGTGTTTCAAAACTAGGAGCAAAACAAAAAGGATGCGTCATATTATAAATGGGATGCAGCAGTCTATTTCAGTTTGTTTTGGTTGCTCCCTTCAATATCCTCTTTGGGAGGTGAAATGCATGATCAGTTGGGTTACTTTTTCTCCCTGTTCCAACCATACAAGTCCTTTGTGTTGGAAATGTGGTGCATGACGAAGTTCCTCCGAACTAGTTTGGATGCATTTAGGTGGCAAACATGCAAATTGTAAACGTGCCTTCTGATTCTTAGTACCGATGAGTGGTTTGCATCTTGTGTTACAGCCTCAACGTTGCTTCTCGCAGTCTTGCTCAAACAACATTTGAGATAGATTCACATCTGCCCCGGGGAGCTTGTTTGTGTTGTCACTGACGGAGGTGTTGGGATTTCTAAGTGTTGTGACAGCTGTGAAGGGTCGCTGTGAAGGGTCGCAGCTGTGTCACAGTTCTTGTGCCATCAACTGTAGTCTTCTATGATTTACCTACTTTTGTCTCTAGCACACAGTACAGCAGCGGTTTCGTGTTCAGGACAATCCAAACTGTTATAAAGGCTATACTCAATGTTTGTGGAGTGGCACTGAAAGATGTCGCCTCTTTTCCAATCTTCACAACAGTTTACCCCCCCCCCCCCTCCTCCTCCTACCAGACAGCTCTCTAATCTTGTTGGTTTATCCTTTCTAACATAAATGAGGTCTTCACAGGCAAAACCCAAGGCTGAAACCAGGAGGACACACAACTATTTATGGTTAACCAATCAATACACAGGACAACACCGTAGCACCAGTACATTTGCTCAGATACAAATGTGGTTTCTACGTTGTTTAACACCTCTAGATGAAAATACCTGGAAATATAAAATGAAATTAGGATCTGACGTCTTTTGATCTCAAGCTCAGTTGTCTTCAGTATGCTATATATATATATCACAAACAAAAGGAATTGCTTTCCCAATAGTTTTTTTTTTCTTTTCTTTTTTTCTCTCTTTTAAGGGACTAAACGTGTTTGCCTGACCATCTCAACTCTATTTCATAGACTTGTGTGTGTGGTATGATGTGCTTTGAGGTTGTTTGAGGTGCCCAAGCCCACATTTGGGTCAGAGAGAGCCTGTTTATGCATGCATATGCCTTAGATCCTTCGTATTTTGTCCGTCTCCTGTCCGCTAACGCAACCAAAGCCTTCCAGAAACAGGTAGAAAAACATTGTGCCATATGTTTGTCAAATAAGCACCACTCATTTCCTCCCTTAAACCCCATCTCCCCTCCTCACCCCCTTCACCAACCCTTTCCCGCTCTTTTCCTGATGATTGTCCAATCAGAGCCACCTCTCGCCCAGGCTTGGCCAATCACAGTACACCCAAGCCAGGGGGAGGGGTGAAGATGGTGACCGGCGTCGGCGGGACCACCTATGAGATATCGGTTTGAAAGCGACAGACATCCGCCTGGCTGTATCGTGAGGATGGCGTGGGGAAAGGGACTTCACTGGACAACTTTCTGCTCTATCTGCCCTACGATGGATATTGTATAGTTCCAAGCCCTAACTAAGGTCTCAGTCTTGCACCCCTCTGCCCTGTTTTGCAAGTGCAGGGCATTGATTGGACAAGATGGCCTGGTACTCGCTTTCCTATCTTTGTAATGCCATTGGCTTTTCTTGTGTGCCAGCTTTTCATAATGGAACAAATATTAACTGAACTAGATAGAAGCACGTTGGTGGTGTCTTTCCCCCAGGATGACGTCTCCCTTTAGCCAGTCTGCGAGCCAAATAGGACTATAATCATGGCTGGGTACAGTACTGAGTTGAATTGGCTATAGAACTCACGGAACAGTCCATTAGTACTTTAGCACATTGATCTTGACACTGGTGCTGGACCTTTAGGGAAGGGTGGATTTTGAATTTGAGGAAGCTGTTGACCAATAGAAACATTCACTACCTTCCTCTTTCAAGGTCTGAATAGACCACACAACCCAGGAACGCACGGTCTACATCAAATAAGAGGCAGGGGTCCGATACCTCTGGGGAACATGGCAGCACCCGAAAACAAAGTATATTAGTTTTATAATTTTTTTTTTTTTTATGAAACATTGTTTTATAACTGTATAAAGAAATCTAAAAGTAATTTTGTCGAACGGTTGGGTATTGCATAGAACTATTGAACAGAAGAGTTGTGATATATTCATGAAAGCATTTTGCGTCAGTTGCCTAGGATTGATGGCTGCATCAGCCAGTCAAGCTCATGCTGGAATTCTCATCTTCCAAAGAGAATGGTGATCCTTTGATGGACAGCTGATGTGGCACATTAACTCTGCTTTTAAAACCACAAAGAAATTTTGATCCATGATTTCAGCACAAGCAGCTTTGTGGAATGTACGCTTGTAATGTAATGCTATATACATTATGCAAATTGTTTGTAGCTTTATGACTATCATTGGTGTCTATTGTTTGTAGATTAATTTTACATTTTTTTGCTGTTTAGTTACTCAAACTGCTAGAAAGTACCTTTTTTTTTTTTTCTTTTTATTAAGAGACCAGCCAAATGGGGAGAGGGAAGGGCTTATTTATTTAATCTACCATTATTGGATGTCGAGTGTAGATTGTAGGGAAATGCTCTCTAATCCCTAAAGATAGGATTTTTGATGGCTATGACATAATGGGGAACAGGGAGGGGAAGGGCTTATTTATTTTGTCTTAAGAGAAGCTAGTTCTGGATGCAATTCCAAACCGTTGTCCATCATTGATTGGTTATAAATATGTATGTGCAGGTACTGGTTTGCAATTTTGTAGTTTTAGTTTAAGCAAGCGTATTTTTGCCTCTTGTTTCTATACAAGTTTCTGAGAAAGTAGAGTAGATTTTTTTTTAAATTTTTTTTATGATTTTATATTTTACCCCTTTTACTTCAAAGGTACCGTTCACTCTGACTGCAACCAGGTTCAGAAAGAAACAAGAATCAGGTATGTGTGGGTATGTGTACGTGTGTCAGGAAATGATGCCCCCCGCCAAACAAAGTCCTTAAATGTGTTTAGATTAATGTCACTGCTAGCTGGAAAAAAACTGCACAGAAGTATCATTCAGCCCAATAACAAATCTAACTTGATTTGTTACATCCCTTGGCTTTGTCTTTGGCATGCATGTTTTATTTATTTTTTTGTTGGTTTTAATGCATCTCTTGATGTGCATACCTGTGAGAATATTTGTGTGTAAGGCCCACCCATTTTCATGTGTGGGTGGTATGGCAAGTATCATTCTTAAATGGTAGTGGACAAAACCTGTGTAATTTCCCTTTCTGCTCTGGCCAAGTAAAGCCCCAGTCTGAACAATTGAAACTATGTGAGTATATTATGTATACTTGTAAGAATAAATACTACTATTGTGGGCTATGATGAATGGAACGAGTTTAACAAATATGTAAAGAATATGTTCAAAGACATTTCCAAAATGGCCTTAAAGAGTTTTTAAGATGTCTTCACAGAATTAAAAAAAAGGTAAAAAATAACATGGTATGTCATAAATCCAAACACAGTAAACTGAGTTTCTATATTTTTATTGTTAGTTATTCAAACTATCACATTTTTGGTGTCACTTATTGATCAGTAGTTCAAAACAAGTAAACACATTGTATTAGCACACCTGAATCAGTATAAATGCAGGTGAGGACTACAGCTAAATGAAATACCTATTTAAAAAAAAAAAAAATCCTTAGAAATAAGTCCGACAGCATTGCTTCATCTCTTTGTCTTCCTTCCATACATACATTGGGATTAATATAAGACATGACAACATTTCATAATCAAAAGATAATGCTTGCAGCTCCCCTGTGAAGCATCTCTCCATCTCATTGGTCTTTCTTGCTCTCTGTGTGCTGGGCTGGGTTGATGGTCTCAGGCCAGGTCTCGTTGCTGCCCCCTTCTGGTAAAGCGGAATTACTCTCATCCTCCTTCTCAATGTGGCTCTTGCTCAACTTCTTCGATTTCTGGAAGAGCTCGTTCAGATTGAACTCTCGGATGATGTTCTCCTGTGAGGGTATTTATTAATGCATATCGTGAGAGAGCGAGAGAGCGAACGAACGAACAAACACCCACCTCATTAAAAGTCCAGGACACAGCCCTGCCTTTGCTGTCCACCATTGGGCGTCTCACGATTTCCCGCCCTCCTTGGAAAAGAATCAGTGACGGAAGCTGCTTAGCGAGAGGAGAAGCGCTGACTCTGTATCTGTGAAAGAATAATTGAAAGGTGGAGTCAGCAATCATGTAGAGAGATGGCTTATTTGAACTTGATCAAAACACCTCAACACCCTATGCCTTCAATGGCATAGGGCGTTCTCAGAAGCTAAAGTGGATATGCATTTCCAAGCAGGGCTAGTGTTGTCTGCACCACTTGGTTGTGATCCCGTTTAGAGACACCAGAGATGTTTATTTTCGGAGTGCGCACACAGAACGCACAGCTGGCGGGCCTTGGGAGAGATACTAGCTGAATTTGACAATGTATTGCAGGGCTATTCAACTCCGGTCCTGGAGGGCCGCATCCTGCATGTTTTAGATCTCTCCCTGCTCCAACACGCCCTCCAGGACCGGAGTTGAATAGTCCTGGTGTATTGGCTTACAGTCACTCTCCAAACTTTTAAATTAGGCCATTCTAAAGCATATAGACCTCTTTCACATGCGAAGAACAATCATTTTTAAGTGCATCACAATTTCCGGTTTCATCCTGTTTATGGTCCTTATGTACGTATTACGGTGGGGTAATGGTACTACACCGCAAAACTTTAAAAGTTGGCACCTCATCCCTCCGAATAGCAAAGATCAATTTCTTCTTGAGGTCCTCGTTGGCTGAAAAGCAATGGAAACTAAGATATTGCTGTTTTCTGCTAGAATTGGTACTTAAAGGTACGCAACAATCAAATATGTGCCCTCCTCTTCGTTTGCAGCATTTTCAATACGTATGCAATCCGACCGGAAGCATTGAAGCGCTTCAGCTCGCTGAAGTGGAAGTCGTACCCCGGAAATGTGAAAAAGGCCTATCAATTTATTCTTGAGGTCCTCGTTGGCTGGAAAGCAATGGAAACTAAGATATTGCTGTTTTCTGCTAGAATTGGTACTTAAAGGTACGCAACAATCAAATATATGTGCCCTCCTCTTCGTTTGCAGCATTTTCAATACGTATGCAATCCGACCGGAAGCATTGAAGCGCTTCAGCTCGCTGAAGTGGAAGTCGTACCCCGGAAATGTGAAAAAGGCCTATCAGCATAGTCGCTCATCCAACTTTTAAGTTAGTCCATTTTAAATCCACACAGAACCGCAACAACACAAGGATATTTATATTTGGCAGAAAAAAAAAATGTTATAGAGAGATAAAGCCACTTACCTCTTGGAAACCTCTCCATAGCGTCCTATGTCCACCTTGCCAAATCTAAGACCTGAACAGTTGTACCTACGGGTGATCAAAGTGTTTTAATAAACCTGACCTTAGTTAGCACTTTCCACAGTCCTAACATTATATTTTGTTATATTTTCCCTGATATATGTGGAGAACAATTTTTATCTGTCTCCTTGGATGTAGAGTGAACAATTGAGAAATGAAAGGAGACTATGCCTTACTTCAGTGAAAGATTAGCAAAGACGGGTGCGAATGACTGGCACTCCGGGGACCAGTTAGCGTAGAACTCAACTATCC
The DNA here is from genome assembly GCA_025399935.1 of Amblyopsis rosae. Classification (NCBI taxonomy): domain Eukaryota; kingdom Metazoa; phylum Chordata; class Actinopteri; order Percopsiformes; family Amblyopsidae; genus Amblyopsis; species Amblyopsis rosae. The sequence goes on along the minus strand of JAODTR010000002.1, from coordinate 1,734,974 downwards.
AGGTGATTCGACCGTCTTTTTGTAGCTCCTCCTGTTAATCAAATCAGACTGAATGGTTTTATACTTTTCCACAGAAACCTTAAATGTTGATAAGCTAGATCAATAATATGTCTCTCACACATAGTATTCCGTGGCTAATAAATTAAGAATAAAGCAGCTATACCATCTGTCATGTATTATACTGAAATATGTATAAAATTATATATATTGTGAGAGCTGCATTTGTATTTTTATGTGCGTTAATACTCACATCTATGGTCTTGTCACTGAAGTATTTGATGTACTCTGGGCCCATGTAGAGAGGTGGTTTACATGTCATCACAAATGCTGAAAGGAGAACTACATTTCAAATGTGCTTTGCAAAAACTCTACCACACCTCAACACAACTCATTAAAGTATTATAATGCACCCCTCAAGTCCATTACAGAGCTACACATTTCCAATGAAAATCACTATATTTTCAAACTGGCAACTGTGGGAGGGGATAATAATAATAATTAAGATGATTTGTGATATAAATACAGTGGTAGTGAGATTTACAGTATATGTAGAGGTAACAGACCGACACACAGGGTGAGGTAAAGGATGCCTAGCCGAATGTCCAGTCGAAAGAATAGTATGACATTGGCTACTTTGCTGAAGAGGAAGAGATTGCCAACGTGCTGCTCCAGTGTTACTAAAACAGAATGAGACAGGGGAAAACATGACTACAAACAGGAAAGCCCATGAATGGGGATTGCTTATATTGCAATGTTTATGAAACAAACCATATTGTTTTTAGCAAAGCACACAAACCAGTAGTCGTGTCTATGTTATGTTGTAAACATCACCGTGCTCAAAACAATCCGGGCAACGAATATGTGGGGGGTGTTTACTTACTGGCTCTCCTATTCTTCATCATTACAATAGCACTTAGGAACATGAGAATCTCTACTTCTCTCTATAAAAGAAAACATTAGACTAATTGTAATTACTGAAAACTGCCTGTAGGTTTCAATGGCACCTATGTTTAGCACCACTGCAGTGCAACACCACCATGTTGTAGGTTGCAGCAATACTCACCCAGTCAAAGTCGCATGAATTGCCGTCCTCGCGTTGAGTCGCAAGCTGCTCGCACAGACCCGGAGCCTTGCGAATTATGACGAATGCGATTGTCATAAGGAATGACAAAACATAATATGGTTTTAAAATCCATTTGTAAATCTGTGGTAAGTGGTAAAGAAATGCAAATACTGCTGTGATTAACCCCATGTTCCCAAGGAGACCGGTTTGATAGAAACGTCAACTGGGGTACGGAGCTGCGTGAATGGGCTAACGGGACTGCTATAGCGCATGCGCGTCACGGACGTCACTGTGTTAAGTGTACATCCGGTTCATCGGCTTCCGTAGTTTGGGCGGGTGGTACAAAAAGTAAACATATTCGTCAAGAATGGAGGAAAATTCAAGTGGGATAACCAAAACAGCCGATAACAACGCATGTGTGTTTCAAACTACTGAAGACCAGACTAGCGATACAAATGAAGAACCTTCTAGTGGTGGAAACGCCGCTAAGAAGTCCAAAGCAAAGAGCAGGCTGGATCTGTTCAACAACGTCATGGAGAAGAGCCTCGAAAAGTTCATTGATGGTGTTAGGTAACCTGTGTGCACAATAGCTCAAGAAACAACGCAGTGTTAGACATGTTATTGCATAAAATTAGTAACACGTTATCGAACTTGGTGTCACTTATAGTTTTCACAGATTCGCCAAAACATTTCACCCGTTCTACAAGAAGAATCCCCAGGTGATGGAGAGCATTCATAAGCAGTTCATTGCAGACTTGCAAAAGACTATTAAGGTATATGTATATAAACAAAATTATATAATGTATTAATTATTTTTATATAACTAACATTTCCCCATATTGTTTGCAATTCATATGTTAATGTTATTCCCATGCTTGCATGCATGCCTAACCTGTGTGACATTTAAGGAGGACATCAATAGACTAATACTGGAGGGACAATTACAGTGCAAGCTGGATGAACTAGACAGTCTGGAGAAGGCTGTCAGCAGTACAGAACCTACATGGTCAGTTAATTATTTCACTTTTCCCCTAAGCTTTGACCGAATGTGTTTTGTGCCCAAACATAGTCTCGCTATACATACACATACACACACACAAAATCTTAGTTAAAGTTTAAATACTTACTATATACATTATTATAATATAGCATTATACTAGCCCTGAACCCACAAAATATACTGCATGTGTGTGCATTCCCCCATGGGTAGAGGATAATGCAGACTATAGGATATTGTGAGGAGAACAGAAGAAAGGTATGGCAGACCCTTGGCAGGTATCTGGGTTTGACTTTTAACCACAAGGGCATTTCCACTGAGGGGTGTATATTTTGTTTAATAAGTAACTCCTGGAACATGTTACTTTGGAAACACCACTGCAAGGAGTCCGCTCTCACTGGTTTCAACAGTAATTAGGCAGTGGTGTCCAAATTGAATGGTGGCCTGTGCAGTAAGCTACGTAAACCTCACTCTCCGACACTTCAAGAACGCCCTAATGACAGATGCTGGCGCCAATGGCAATTATTCTGTTTTTTTTTTGTGTTTTACAAATGCAAGTGGGAGGGTGATATTGGGGAAATGACCCTGGGCTAGATTCAAACCCATATATCCCAGAACACTCAAGCATATGGTCATAGAGCTACCGCTTGCGCCACAGCTCCAGCCAGTATTGTATATTTTAATCGTTTCAATTAATTAATGAATTTGTGTGATTTAACAAACAATGGGGAAACAAATGGGTAGAAAACATGTTTATGGGTGAAACAATGGTAAACCAGTTTTTTCTTTCTTTCTTTACTAGGCGTCCTAGTGGGGTACCTGAACAGGACCTGTGTAGCTTTGTGATGCCTTATTATCGAAAACAGGAGCTCTACCTACGGCAGGAGCTGAAAAAGATTAAGAAGGAGAATGCAGCTCTTGCTCAGAAAGTACAGGTTGGCAGGGAAGCCATTTCACAGACGGAGCAACGTATTTCAACAGCTGTAGATGAATGGAAGGTAAGAGACAGAGAGAGGGTGCATTTTTGATACTGCTTGAATGTTTACGTAACAGTGGCAAGCCGGTAGTGCTGTGAATTAATTTATATTATGTAAATCGCACTCTCCGACACCTCATGGATTCTCTGTCAATGCACACTAGAGCCCATTGGGTTTTAGCGTGTCTTGTAAGCGTCCGCTCTCTACATTGGGGAGAGGATGTTTTATCTTAATTGAAAATAATGGCTTCTTGTACATTTGAAATAGTATTTTTAAGATGCATATACATATTAGTAGTCATTGGTCAAAAAATGTAATTTAGTAGCCCAGCTTGTGTCAAAACATTCAGTGCATTACTTATGTACATGTTTTCACTTTTCAGATTTCAGTCAGAGAATACCAAAGCCTGTCATCTTCTCTATGCCAAATTGACCTTTTCGATGAATAACATGAATTAACCGCAAGCACAGATGTATGTCAACTTTGTTGTATTGTTTTAATAAAAATAAAATGTCGTTGTTGTTAACCGGTTTCATGATCTAGTGTTTTCCAAACGGTCCACAGGTTGATGGTGGCCTTATACAGTTCATTACGGTAATCTGGTTCAAGAAAATATGACACAAAGAAGTGAAGACGCAGGCAGTTATTAGACGTGTTTACATGTGTATATCTAAACTAAAGCAAGCTCAACACTAACAGCAACCGGGTTATTTTCATTTTAAATGCATTACTCGAGATAGAAATGACGGAAATGTTTTCAACGCTCTTTGGGCAAAATGAAGCTCAGGGACCGCCCGGCTCTTCCTCACTAGGATTCGGACCGGGGAAACCTCCACCTCCTCTTCCGCAAAACCAGGTTCCCCTGGCGGGGCAAATGCCACCACAGCTCGGGGATGAAGGGCCTCCGTTACGAAAACCAGGAGCCATGAATGAACCTTTCTATTTACTACGGGAGCTGCCTGGTAATGTGTGATTGTTATGCTATGCCCATGATTGCTATAATCGATGTGTTGGGTAATAACGCAGGCTACTTTGGGTACAAAATGCAGGACAAAAAAAGCAAGCCTCCGTGATTGTTAATATAGCTATTTATATTAGCTACGCTACTGTAACGTACAGTAGCACGGAACTACCGTACCGGTAGCATATTATAGATAAGTCAACAATACCTAACAACAATACACATTTTGCCAATATCAAATGTAATGCATTTAGCGAGGCCATAGTGTTTCTCACAAATCTTGTGTAAATTCAACAAGTAAAATTGTGTTCTCAATGGTTGAGAGCAAAGTTAATGAAAGTACTTGAGAAGTGATATTAATACGAATGCTTTGCGTCTGTGTATTGTTTTTGTGTTTATCTACCAGTGGGGAATGAGTTAACGGGCAACACCAACCTCATTACTCACTATAACCTGGAACATGCCTATAATAAATTCTGTGGGAAGAAAGTAAAGGAGAAGCTTAGTAACTTTCTTCCAGAGTTACCAGGTGGGTTTTGGCTTTATTGCTGTATTCATTCAGTATAATACTATATGTTTTTGTTTTCTGAATGGTCTAGCTTTCCCACACACTTTTTTTTTTTAACTTTACAATTAACTTAAAGAGGTGATTTTGACCAAAGACAGACAACTTTTGAAGACCCAACAAAGATGCTGTTTTTATATAGGGGGACTGATTTTGGCCATAGCGAGATATCCAAAAGCATATAATGCTGCTATTATTATCAATTAATTCAGAATGCTATGTGTGTATATATACATACTAGGGGTCAGATAGCCAATCAAAATGATCTTGAAGCGTTAAACACTTCATTCACACACCAATGGTGATTGCTGCCATGCAAGGTTCAATCAGCCACCCGGAGCAGTTAGGGTTAGATGTCTTGCTCAAGAACATCTCTACACTTGGTGAGGCGTTAGCCGGGATCGAACCAGCGACTTTTGGATCACCTGTCACTGCGCCACTGTCGTTTTTTACACATACTAGGGGTCAAGTTATGCAAGGCAAATTATGTCATACATTGTTTAACACTGCACTGAACTTATACAGGGGGACACATTTTGGCAGCAGTGCTCCTGCCGAAAACTCCCCCCTTTCCAATGCTGTTAATCTTATCTATAGATTCAAATGTTTTTGTTGTTTTTTTTTACACATACTAGGGGTCAGGTTATGCTAGCGGAATTACTTGGAAGTCTTTCATATATACGTTGTTTAAAGCTTTGCACTCAATTTATATTTTATACAATTGTAGCGTATTGGATCATAATAAAGTGCTCAAATAATTAACCCACTATGTGACTACCAAATGACAGCATAGGCCTCAATTATTCAGCGTTTCACGTTTAAAACATAAATAAATAAATAAACCAGCTTTGGACACACTGTTGAAATGCATGTAGCGCGTAGCTAAACTGTCACCGAACACAACGCATAACTCTCTCCGATGCTCTCTCTGTGCCGTAGGTATGATAGACTGTCCTGGCACCCAGGATGGAAGCTCGTTACGCTCCCTGATTGAGAAACCCCCGGTGTGTGGGAACTCCTTCAGCCCGCTGACCGGTGCTCTTCTCACAGGCTTCAGACTACACACAGGCCCGGTATGTAGGCTAGACATTAGGCCCCAACACACAACTAGAGGCCTGCCGTATACATCTGCTGCGCTGTATTTATGATGTAGACATTAGTGTGTATTAGTTTGAGTATAGACACTCGCGCATAATCAGTAGTGTAGATCTGTGTGCTTCTGTTTGTTACAAATCTCAGAATGTCTTACGGTTGTGTAGATGATGCTAATAAGTGTGGTTGTGAACTTGTGCATAGATACACACACATAATTAGCATGTGTGTGCTTGTTGTTACAAAGCACAGGTGTTATGGTTGCGTTGATTTTGCTGTGTGTGTTGTGTTTTGTAATGGACATTTTAGCTTAAATCATTGATAGCTTTACAAATCTGTAAGCACAACTGTGGAAATGTCTAACTGGCTATGTTGATGTTTAATGAAGTGCTTCAAGCATCAACGAAAGCCAAACCTGTTTTTTTTCCAGATAAGATAAGGTTAAATTATTTTTGTTTAATATGACCTTAAAGACCAGGTCATTTAAAGGAAATGAGGTGTAAGAGCAGTGGCTGTATAATCAAGGAACAGAGGTTTTTCTACACCCAGTGTACTGTCAGTGTCTCTCTCTGCTTGGCAAGACTAGTTGACATGATCTGTATTACTGGTCTCTTTATAAAGATACTCATTTGATACACAAGATCTTGGCAAGGGTGTTTTTATTGGCTAAAAATGCCAACAGTTTGTGTACAGATACACGCACATAATCAATACATAGCAGTGTGTTTCTGTTTGTTACAAAGCTCAGGGTGTCTTACCGTTGTGTTGATGATGCTAATGTGTGTGTGTGTGTGTGTGTGTGTGTGTTCCAGCTTCCAGAACAGTACAGACTGATGCACATCCAGCCTCCAAAGAAGAAGAGCAAACACAAACACAAGCACCACCGACCACAGGACCCCATACCGCAAGGTCGGTTGAGCCGCTTGGCTGTTACACACGCACTGAAAACGCCCAGCGTCGTTTTAAAGCCATGTGTTGTGTTGTAATCGTCACAGAGACCCCTTCAGATTCTGACCCCAAGAAGAAGAAGAAAAAGAGAGATGACGACCCTGACCGGAAGAAGAAGAAGAAGGACAAGAAAAAGAAGAAGGTAGGATGGCTCAACTATGTTCGACTTTGTTTCTCCAAACCAGTAGGGGTCAGCATTTCACCAGAATATTATGGCGACCTGCATTCACGCAATCAACTCTTGTTAAAATTGAATTTTCAATGCACTGATTCAAATGCACAATATTTGTGTAAATAAGGCATTTGCTGGAAATAAATGTTTTCCATATACTTATAAGCCAACGGGTTGCAAGCATAGCTCCATTCTTATAATATCCATGAGTTTCTCTCTGCATACTTCTTCTCGTGAGGGCTGCAGCGTGCCCTGGAAGCTAGTGACTCATCTTGCTCAACTTTGAGGTACAAAGTGGTTTTACAAGGGTACGGCCCATACCCATCATGTTCATTTTAAAAATATCTCTACAACACAGTACATAGATGTCTTTGACTTATCATCAAAAATGATATTTATTATGCCTCTTAACAACATTTTTTTCTTTTTTAATGTTTTAAACATATAACACATAGCACCTTTAAACCTATACTAAGGAATTCATAGGGAAACTGGCTGTTCTATTAAATAAGTAGGCTACGGTTATTGCTTAAAATAAATGAAAAAAAAGCAAATTAGTAAATAATGCACTGCACTCGCGTCACACCGGAATTACGGATACAGACTTTAGTGAAAACGCCAATGAAAATCTACTACCCCACTTCCTGAAAGGGTTGTCGAGCTTATAGGGTGTAATGTATCAGATTTTCAGCACAGAGTTGCTTAAGTTACTAGTGCTAATGGAAGCAAGAGGCTGAGACTAATGCAAGATGAACTGTTGCTATTCTTTTTTAACTGTAATTAATTTATACATCACTAGGGATCACTACGAAGCAATTAACTGTGTATTATCATTTCTGGGTCTCTAATTGTATTTTTCACAACTGCTTAGTTAAATTGTTAACTCTACCTCAGAGTATACATATTTTTAAATGATGGCTTATTGTGGGAAGTTTTGGGTCTTCTGCTTGACCTGCTACCCCCCACCCCCCCTCCCCCACACATGACCCGACCAGATATTCGGTTGACGATAGATGGAAGACAATATTGGTCACTGTGGGAACAAGCATATTTTAATGTGCGTGTCTTTGTCGTCCCTCCAGAACCGGCACAGTCCTGACCACCCGGGTCTCGCTGGCTCCCAGCCCAACAGCAACAGCCTCAGATAGACGGGACCCAAGTGTGTGCATGTTGTTGAATGTCTGTGTGCGTGCGTGTGCATTTAACGGAGATGATGTGTTATCTCTGTGTCTGTGTGTATGTGTTTAATGCAAAATCGGGAGTGTTTGTGCAGATGTTATGTTGATGCCATGCCATCACACAACAGGGTGAGTCAAATTAAAAGGGTTTTGGTGTTTGTGAAAGGCGGACAAATGATTGGCCCGATCATGGCAAGAAATGTTATAAAACAGTATATAAAGCATAAAGCCACTGGTATGTTATGTGAAGCTGAGGAAGAATGAATGTGGAGTAAAAGGACAAATGAGTTTGTGTCCCTTTTTTATTTGCCTTTTGACCCATGAAAATTCCAATAAACTTTGGTTATTACCCTTGTTATGTTTGGTCGCTTTTTCTTGTGTTGCTTACATAACAGATCGCCATTGTTTTTTTTTTTTTCAACTTTGGTTTGTTTTATCAATATGAAAAAGCTGTGTATTCATTATAAGCAGGAATTAAATGCATTCTTTGTACCAGACAGCAATGTATCAAATCCAAAGGTGAAAATAAATTGTTTCAGAGCCACAATCCTATAAGCAAAGCATCAATTGAGGAAATGTATCTACTATTCACTAAAAATGGAATACTGTTAATTTCACTTTCAAGCACCTGATTACCATGAGGTGTCAAATGTTTTTTTTATTATAATTATATATAACAGAAGCAGGCACTTTCCAAATAATACTTGGCAGGTGAAAGGATGAACTGAAGGTGATTGTCTATCAGCTTTGGTTAACATCACACCTGAACTACGGCCATAGTTTACTCAGAACCACCACGGTTTGACTAAAGCGCAAGAATTTTAAGCTGCCCAGGCTGATATTGTGCCCAAGTCAGACTGAAGCACGCAAGCTCATGATGGTTTCACAAGGCTATCTAATTATGGGTCCTCTTAAGTTATTTTTTATCACAAGAACAAGCAGAAACGGCACTGCCGGTGAGGGCAGACCAGATGTCCTTTCACAACCTTGGCAATGGTTCCTCATCACCAAACGACACATGGCTAACATAGTGAAGGTTTGCTATGATGGAAGACATTTGTCAAACAGAGAAATATACTGTACAATAAATGTATGCTTAAGTTATATTTACAGACACATGGGATATATATCTGCTACAAAATTACAAAAAAACAAACTTTAGCACAAAAATGAATCTCAATCGCATTCATAAAAAAACATTTGCTTTATACTGCAGTGAAAAATACAACAAACCAACCCCATACTTAAATACACATAGGCCTAGGTCATTTATGTGCACAAAGCAGTAAAAAGCATTCAACAGTTTTGATACTCGTCGGTGACAATTAGAAACCAGTCTGTCCTTTACAATGTTCAATGCATAGGTTCAATGTCATGCATACAAATTCCACACATTAGCTGACCATCCACATTTCCACAAAATGTTTTGTAATTCTATCACATCAACACAAAACAGCATGGAAGAGGTAGTTATGGTGTTCTTACAACCAGCTTGAATTAGATGATAATCTTTATGGTCCAGAGACCATATTGAAAAGCATTTTCAATAAAGAGTCTTAGCAAAATATGCTGGATTGAATGCTGAATACCTTTTAGTAATACCAGGATTGTCAAACCTCATCTTATTGACTTTAATAAAAATGCTAATCGTGTCTAGGGCTAGGTACAAAGAAAATGCTTTTTAGATTTGGATTGCACAGCACACATGAAAAATGTCTGATATAGAAAAGGTAATTCCCCCCGATCTAGCAGCTGTTCTTTGGTGATTAGCATACACTATGGTGTTATTTTTAATTAATTTATACATATTTGATAACCATAAACAATAAGTATGCAAAGGAAACACTCAGTTGTGTTCGTGTAGTGTGTTTTATGTGTTTGCAGCTGACTATGAATGTGGTTCACTAAAATAACCCAATATAAATAACAGAAACAAACAGAAAATGATGACAAACTCTCCATATGCCACTGCAATTTGAAATGAATATATAATACAACTTAAAAGCAAGGGACGTTAACATCACTATGGTGTGTGTGGTAGTTCAACAGCGATGACAATAAAACACTGGTCATACACATTTAACACACTGATGATGATTCTGCTGGTGTTCATTTAAAAAGGCACGGACGGAAACGACTCCTACAATAAACTATGAATTTCATCTTTGTGATGACCTACTAAGCCTCTGCGCCCGTTTGACCATTGCAGTGGTGACTTTTTCCATTGCTTGCTGAGTGTTTGAGAGGTTGTGACTCCTGGCCAATGGCCTGCTTATCTCTGGCCTCTTTGTCCCTCAATAGGTGGCGGCAGTGGTAGCACAGGTAACCTGGCAACAGGAAACCAGCAAGTGAGAGGATGAGCAAGCTCAGGTTGACCTGGAGGAGGAAAAGATCATTTAAATAGTTAGATTGTGCATTACATGAATTGAAATACAATTGTATGTGTGCAGTGGTGTGTCAATGTGAAATGTGATGATTATAATACGTACAAACAAAGCTGGTGAAACAACATAACGAATGAACAAAATTAACATTATTTATTTGACAAATGTGCTAATAAGAAATGGTAATTGTAACAAATTTTATGGTAATCAAGTTTGATGAATTCAAAATCACATTTGAACAGTTGGAATTAAGGAGCTCAAAGATGATTTAATCTTCCTGTCAATATTGGATTTGAACACGTTTCATATGAATCTAGTGTGCAGAATGTGCTGTACATGACAGGTGTTATGATCTGTAGTCCTGTGTGATCGCATACCCAGTAGGGGTCTCCGTGCAGCGGTCCGACCATGGCCATGAACAGAGGCTGCTGTAGCAGTGCGAACAAAGCACTGATCATCGACTGCAGGCCTGTCAGGGTGCCAAAGTGATTGGAAGGATAGCTGTGCGGAAGACAAGGTGAATTGATGGTTTGATGGGGATAACAATGTAGGCGTTACAGTTGGTGACCCAAAAGCAACAAAACCAGGAGGCAGAACACACAGGTGAAGTAATACATGATAAATATAAACAAATAACATTTATTTTATTGTACCGCCGGCATTAATGAAATAAGTCAGTCTATTTGTGTTTCCATCTGACAAGTCAACAGAGACTCTGCTTCCCTCTGCTGGATGAAAGTGTATTGCATCTGAAAAGCATCAGCACAGGTAGGCCTTGCGTTTGCGTCCCATTAGCTTGCGTAGATAATGAACCAGGCCTAACAGTTAAACCACAGACAGCGGTACAGAGAGAGACCTGTAACCCAGTAACAAGGAATCAGTAAAAACTAACAAGCCGGTAAGAGGCACAGGCAACAAGCGGGTGGAAGTACAGAGTGGAACAGGTGTACACAATCACTGCTTAGGGGACAAGGCCGAAAGCAGAAACAGAAAGCCAGGGCTGGAGTTCAGAAACAAGGAGAAATATGTGAATAAAACAAGCGGCTTGGCTCCTAACCATGGCAGTAGACAAAAGACAACCAAGGAACCGCAGCAGCTCTGAAGGAGTACTTACACCGCAGCATAAAGCCCCCCGCAGCAGGAGTGGATGAAGCCTCGCACCATGGTGTGAAAGATGAACGTCAGGATCTAACACAGAGAGAGGACAGCACCAAAAGTGAGCCTAGAGCAGGGGTGTCAAATTCAAGTCTCCCTGCTCCAACCATAGAACTAAATATACAGGCTCCATCACACCTAATTCGAATGAATGGGTCATTGTCAGGCATCTCTTCATTTTAGGGTGGTCACACTTTAAAGTGATTCAGGTGTGTTGGAGCAGGGAGACAACTATAACATGCAGGGCAGCAGATCTCCAGGACTGGATTGGACACCCCTATCCTAGAGGGAAGGTGTGTACAGACCACTGCTCTGTATGGCAACATGAATGTGTTCTACTCAAGCCATTCTCAATTGCCACTCCCTTGGATGCTCTCCCCAACACCATCCGACAGACAAATGCCCTGCAACTATTCAAACAGGCTTTTCCTGCTCGCCTCCACCAGCTAAACTCCTTCCCTTCCCACATTCCACGTTTGGACTCCCCTGCTTTTTAACTACTTCTTCTTTTTATTCTTGCTAGTACCATTTTTTAGCATTTTCTTTTGCCTTTGCTCTTGTCTGTAACGCGGCTCTGAGTACCAAGAAATACGCTAAACAGCCATGGAAATAATTAATAGACCACTGCAGCAGTTACTCAGATTTGTACTATTTCTACTTTTTGTATTTATTTGTAATATATGTATTTTTCTATTTACATAATTTTTCTATTTGTTATATTTCTTACATTTCCATCTTATTTATAGTAACCTGACATGCCTGATAAATTGTTGTCACAAGTCCCTGGCGAAATTAAACTGAAGCTTCAGATTAATTTCGCCAGATGGACTTGTGACAACAATTCATCAGACATGTCAGGTTAATCAGGATGGTCTCACGAGGCTATATTTATACCATATAATACACCCCCCCATTCCTCTGACTCTTTTTTGCTCTCTCTCAGACACCACTACACATAAAAACACATGTAGTGGTGTTACGGCCCTGCTTTGTTTTAGCAGGCCTGTGGTCCTTATTTGCTGTATAGGCCCCAATTAAGTTAATTAAGAGCACCTGGGCAGGTCACTTATATAGGTGTGTTGCAGCATACTGTCGGGTAAGACCCTCCTGGCACCACACATGCTGTTGTTTGGGTTGTTCCTTAGCATGGTTAGCATGCAACACACACCACATATATTTAGTACATACACCTACAGACATTCACACCTCATTATGTTATTCTGTTATTTAAGAGTTTATGTTTGTTTGGTTTACGGCCCTTGAGCCAGGTCGTAACAAGTGGTCTCTTCATTTATGTCTGTGGCTGTATATGCTGAATGTATTATTACCGGTGCTGAGTCAGTGGGCCTACCTGTAAGGCTGAATGTATTATTACCGGTGCTGAGTCAGTGGGCCTACCTGTAAAGCTGAATGTAGTATTACCGGTGCTGAGTCAGTGGGCCTACCTGTAAGGCTGAATGTATTATTACCGGTGCTGAGTCAGTGGGCCTACCTGTAAGGGAAGGCTATCTATGAGACAGCACACTCCAAAGAACACCAGCAGCAGGTTGGTGAATATGAAAGCCCTCATGGCGTTGGTCACTTTCTGGATCTTACGGTCTCTCCTGAGTCCACGGGGCTGCCTGAAGGTAGACAGAGATGTGTATAACGATTAACCAAACAGGTCACTATTTACAACATACGTAGGTAAGGATATGGGGGAAATGGCGTAAAGAGGAATACCGGTAATGGGGGGGGGGGCAGGTTTAAGTATAATAACAATTAATTTGCTTGAATTAAATTGAATCCGTTGGCTTTTACATACAAATACATTGAAGGCCTTCTACCTTCTGTGTTCCAGTCATAAGGGAAAGTCAGAAAAACGTACTTACAACATGCTGCTAGCAAAGGTATACCTTTTATCAGAATATAAAGGTATACTTTATATCACCTTTTTGAGCAGAGCACCTTAAATGCTTTGTGGTTGGATGTTCCCACTTCCGATTGTGTTGTGAACACAGAGTTAATATGAATGTAATTATGTATGTATGTAATAAGTATGCTATTGCAGCCTGTTATGTAATAATTGTTACGGATACAATGGGCCACAAAACATACTTCCGAGGAAAATAAAAGAAATGGCTTGAGTCAGGCTTCCACCGACACAATAATATCAAAATAAACACATCCCATCCAATTTCTACCTAGAGGCAGATCCATCCATCCATCCATCCATCCATCTTCATCCGCTTATCCGGAGTCGGGTCGCGGGGGCAGCAGCTTCAGCAAGG
>JAODTR010000002.1:1706745-1721112 GCA_025399935.1 Amblyopsis rosae | reverse complement strand
CGATCATCGACCTTCGGCCTAGGGTGCTCTGGTACCACGTACACTTATGAGCATCCTTATGTTCGAACATGGTGTTTTGTTATAGACAGTCCATGACTAGCACCGAAGTCTAACAACAAACACGGAGACCGTTCCTCCCAATCACTCCTCTCCAGGTGACTCCATCATTGCCCACGTGCACGTTGAAGTCTCCCAGTAGTCCCCTACTGGAGCCCCATACAGGACTCCATTCAGGGTCTCCAGGGAGCCCGAATACTCCGAACTGCTGTTTGGTGCATATGCACAGACAACAGTCAGTGTTTTTCCTCCCTACAACCCGTAGGCGTAGTGAGGCGACCCTCTCGTCCACCGGGGACTTGTTAGGATCCCCACACCCGCTCGGCGCTCCACCTCCCGCACAAGTTCTGGCTCCTTCCCCCACAGCGAGGTGGCATTCCACGTCCCCAGAGCTAACCTCTGCAGCCCGGGTCTGGTCTGTTAAGAACCCTGACCTTCACTGCCACCCATATGACCCGACCCCCACGGTTCCTCCCACGAGTGGTGGGTCAAACTATCTGAGTTAAATTCTAAGGATAAATGTCTGTGAAAGCCACAAATAACCTTCTAGCGAGACTATTAATACACAGTCTTCTGTACCACTACTAATCTATTGTACAAGGCTAAATATTTTTATTTATTTAATTAATTACGTTGTTGAAGAGGGGGTTAGTTTATAATCATGTAGGCTATGATTAACAATCATTTGGTCTGAAATAATGCCGCATTTACCTGAGCCTGCCCCACAGTAAGGGTTTATGTACAGGCTAGAGGTGTCATAAAGTTTATGAGACCATTGTGGCCCTGTGCGTCGTGACTAAGCCATACACTCAGTAGTTGCTCATGTCAGCATCCAACTGTTTTTTAAAGAGGCAAGTTTCTGTCCTTGGCTCTGGTTAATTTGGACACAGTTAAAGAATTACTGTAGCACATTGCCTCTGCTCTCCCTCGTTTTTGCTGATCAAGAAAAACAAAGGAAGGAAATGAGTTTGGTGTTATCTCAACAGCACAGAGATGGTGTATAAGTGCTGTGTGTGTCTTACGATGTGGTCACGCAAGTACTTTTGTATATGGTATGTCAGCTGTGGCAACTTTGTGTCATAATAAATGAATGAATTCATGTTGACGGTGCCTTGTGTTTTGCTACGTTTGTGTTTTTGCTAAACAGGATCGCCAGGACAACGGTATTAAGGAAGCATTTGCAATTCAAATTTTAGAGGAGGGCATTGAAGTTCACACTTTTGAATAAAAAGCTCTGGGAACTAATGTTCTTTTGCTTTGAATGAAAGCCATTGTGCGCACAACTAGGCCAAATGTGACCCAAGACTTTATGAATAATAAGGGCAGAGTGGAGGGCATCAAATTACAAGTAAACGGAATATATAAAGTAAATTGATATTTATTCAGTACAGTCATGTTTATGAAGGTGGCTTAATACAGTTCCGTTGATAAGCACGGTCATCTGGGATATCAGGTGACTTGACAGCAGTAAGGGAAGTCGAGAGTGACATTTTCAATGCTTCGACTTTGATCTTTGCGCAACAAGGAAAGTCAAGTGTTCAGGCCAGACCCCAGTCGTTTGTTTACCAGTTAATCAAGGGTTCCAGTTCAGTTCACACACAAGCGCCTGTGAGATTTGCCACGTTAGAAGCAGTGTAGCCTACCCACATAATTAGTCCCTGTGTATTTATATCAGTATTTGCCTGTTATTCCTTTCATTTATCTCTTTTGTCTTCTGCCCGCTGACGTCACCGGTATGTTATGTGCGTACATATTTTCTATCACATTAGTTTTCTTAAGTGGGCACCTGCTCCTCCCTGGGCTCTCCCAGAGAAAATATCCACCACTATTGGGCTATACCGTGTGCCTTGTTCTAGCCTGCTTGTGCTTGTTAGCTTTACTTAATTAACACTGAGTGTAGCAGACTGCTTAACCTTATTGAACTTGGGCAATTACATGAATTGTCCAAGGTTATGACATTTTACAGTGTACTGAGGAAGGTAACTGGTGTAAATGTGGTGTCGTTGAATAGGAATGGGCAGCAGTAAATGTGGTTTACTGCCATAGTATAATTCCACTGTTAACTGGAATAGTTGCAATGTTGATGTATTCTGAGCTTGGAATGTTGACAAATCCCTAATGTGGGTGCATAACAAAGACATTGTCACGGCAGAATATACATTGTAGAAACACGACACACCCAAACCAAAAAGAACTGGGACATATATGCCAAATAAACAAAATAAAATAATACATGCTTGTTGGAAGGGCAAGGGAGTCAAGTGACAGCGGAACAAAGGGTCAAATGTCATAGGCAGCCTTGAAGAGGTGAGCTTTGAGGACCTTAGCAAACGAGGTGACCGTGGTGGCATGTCATACTTACAATTACAATTAGCTTGTAATAGCTAACTACCTTTTCTATTTTTCTCCTTTTCTTTCAGACGTGTGATCAAGATGACGAGGAGGTGGAGATTGCTATTGACAATGCAGCCTTCATGGATGAATTCTTCTCTCAGGTCTGTCTGTATTTGTGTGTGTGTGTGTGTGTGTGTGTGTATGCGCACGTATGTGCGGCGTGTGCACGTGAAGGAATGTTTGTATTGAGAGTCCCTGTGTGTTTTATCTTTCAGATTGAGGATATCAGGAACAGTATTGACAAGATCGATGCGAATGTGTTGGAGGTCAAAAAGCTCTACTCAGTAATCCTCTCTGCTCCAACATCGGATCAGAGTAAGACCCTTTCCTTGTCCGACCCCTCACTTTCTTCCCATGCAGGCGTTACATCACAGCCCTAGCTCAAGGCCGCAACATAAAAGAAAGAAAATACCACACGTGTGTAAGCGCCTTCATTGATTAACTTAGCATAATCTCAAAATAACGCAAACTCAAGTTGGGGGTGCCAGGAGGAACCTCTAGTGTGCTCAAAGCACGCTTCTTATGCCTCGCCCCCCAGGTGCTGCCAATTAGGCTAACGCAGTCCTCTCAGCCCCTGCAGGCACGGATGTCACACAGGGTTTTCTGGGCCGGAGCCGAGCTCTGGTACATAGGCTATTGTAGACTGAAAATGAGCCATAGGCTTTCAGTAGTTAAGAATTGTACAACTTTTTTTTTTTTCCTTTTGTCTTCACGGCTAAGGCACTTAACGGTGAGGACAGCTGTTTATTTACCAAATATCTCCTCGCATCTCGCTAGCTGACCGTTCTCTGTGCGTGTTGAAAAAGTAATCTGATGCTTCCACACGGCCCTGGCTCCGTAAATGGCAACATAAACAAAGTGGCCAACACCGCTCACGACAACAAAGCCGTATTTCTACTCTTTGATTCGCAATGCTTTTCGATGTGTGGAGTAGCACTGCGTGATATTGTCTTGATTTGAGCTCTAAATTATCAGAGAATAAGTGCTCTCGAGAATAACTAACCCTGCCTTGAGGTGGGTCTATGTGACTTTTCTACAACTACATGGCACAGTAAGTGCACAAGCATTTCAAAACAGCCAGTCACACGCACGCACGCGCGCGCGCGCGCACACACACACACACACACACTATCATTATCACAGCTGGCCTTGATATGAAAACAAAGAACATTTGGTTACTATCAAAGCCCTTATAGGCAAGTCTCGCCACTCGGCAGCCATCTTTTAACTTCAGGACTTTATTTAGAAAGTACTCAATTGCATTAATAGGGAGAGAGCCATAACCGCTTTTCAGGGATCATTACGACATAAGAATTGCACGTATACAACCCCGAGTAAAATCTGATTAAAAAAACATCTTAAAACGTTTGGTGATTTTTGCCCTAAAATAAGGCTCAAAAAGCATTTTTCCACTAGCATGCGCAAGATTTCGCGACACCAAATTGGCTCAAAAGGTTATCCGTTCTGCCATTATAAAGCAGGCGATTGGCTCTTCTGGGGGAGAGGCTGGACATGTTCTTCCAACTGTCACCTTTGGCATGTCAGAATTCTCCCATAGAGCTCCATTCAAAATTCTCAAAGTGGCATGTCTCCTCTACATAGTGTATCTGATACTATACAGACCAGGGTTCTCAAACTCCGGTCCTGGAGGGCCGCTGCCCTGCATGTTTTAGATGTCTCCCTGCTCCAACACACCTGATTCACATGAATGAGTTGTTATCAGGCTTCTGCAGAGATTGATAACGACCCAGTCATTTGAATCAGGTGTGTTGGAGCAGGGAGATATATTAAACACGCAGGACAGCGGGACCCCAAACCAGGATTGAGAACCACTGCACGTGACAGCTTCACTTTGTTACCTAGACACTATTTTAAAGTGTAACTGCACACTAAATTGTGTTTTTTCTTTTTTCCTTTTAGCTGTAAACTAAATAAGACTGCACTGTGATGAGAAACATCAGTGCTGGTGTTAAAATTGATAATATAAAATGATATAATATAAAATGTGTATTTTATGCTCTGAAAATGGCTCAACATGTGATATCCATTTAAAAATCGCCCTGGACTTGGCTGGTTTCCAACCGTACTTCATCAAATTCAAATGTTAATGTTAATGAGCGTCCCTCCCATCTCTCAGCTCCTTGACTACGTTTTAGCATATAGGCAGGCCTCTTTCACATGCGAAGAACAATCATTTCCGAAGTGCGTCCAAATTTCCGGTTTCATCCTGCTTACCGGGGCAATGAGTGCTGCAGACATGGGTACTACACAGGTACAGTACTACACCGTGAAACTTTAAAAGTTGGCACCTCATCCCTCCGAATAGCAAAGATCAATTTCTTCTTGAGGTCCTCGTTGGCTGGAAAGCATTGGAAACTAAGATATGGCTGATTTCTGCTAGAATTGGTACTTAAAGGTACGCAACGATCAAATATATGTGCCCTCCTCTTCGTTTGCAGCATTTTAAATGCGTATGCAATCCGACCAGAAGCATTGAAGTGGAAGTCGTACCCTGGAAATGTGAAAAAGGCCTATTGTGTAGTCAGGCTCAGAGCTGTGGTGCAGTTACACTGTTGGATACTAGTGATTGGAGCACCCTCAACCTATCAAAACAAGGGTTCACAAAACCTAGCCTAGTCATATGTTTCGTTTCCACATACATCCCACAAGCTGCTAGTGGGGTCTTCTAATGTTGCAGAGGCTGCCACAAGGTGTTTTTTTTTGTTTTGGTTTGTAGGCTTCCCTCAAAAAGTTAAAGTTATAATGCAGCATGTTTCTTCTTACACAGAAACACAAGATGACTTGGCATCCATCACTAATGACATTAAAAAGATGGCCAACAATTCCAGAAACAAACTCAAGAGTAAGTACATTTTCTCACATACACACACACACACCCACACCCCAACACTTGATGTCATGTTACCAGTAAGATGAAAGTAACATGTAAAGCATTTCTTTTAAAGCAATTTGAATGTTAATCATGTGTGATATTTGATTGGTTCTCAGCTATTGAGAGAAATCTAGAGGTGGAGGAGCAGGAGAGGATTTCAGCAGACATGAGGATACGTAAATCGCAGGTACAAAGCCTTAATTGTCTGACCTTTGAGTCCCTATATATACTTGTTCAATAATTGTACAACTGTTATTCTATAGTAGTGTGAAGCATTTTCATTTGTATTGGACATTGTTCTAGCAATTTTTATTTTTCAGTGTCAGGAAATTATTTTATACTAAAAGTAATAATGTCCCACCGAAATTGCAAACTTCGAAGTATTTAAATAATTATTCCTGCGTTTTGTGTGAGGTGGTATATCAGAAGTTAATATTTTGTTATTAATAGTTGTTTTGCATTAACCCTCTAAACCAGGGGTCTGCAACCTTTACTATCAATATAGCCATTTGTGCCCAAAATCCTTTATATTTATCGTCTGGAGCCGCAGAAAATATTATTGTTAGCCCATCAATCAATTATAGTTAGCCTATCAAAATTACTAATACTAAATTGGAATGAATTCACATTTTTCCCAGGGTGTAGGAGTGATTTCTGGTGATTTGAAAACAGAATATACTAAATAATAGCCTATACCCAGCTACTGTGCACTCACAATGTTGAATGGACTAGATCCATTTGGGCACTGGTGAAATCATAAGGCACAGGCTAAATATTATTTGAGATTATGTGGTTAGGGAAGGCGGGGGGGACATAGCCTAGATTAAGTTCTATATGATGTTTGTCAAAGCTACAGGAAGCCATTATAGGGCTCAAGAGCCGCAGGTTGCAGACATAAATATATATATATATAAATAAATAAATAAAAATAACCTCAGGCTTATGCTGTACAAGACCAACTGCAAGGTTGGCTCTAAAATGCTTCGCATTATGTATGGTGATGAAATGGCATAGTTTATATTTAGTATCTTATCTTCAGAACGATATATGCTAGATATTCGTGTTCTCTTTTGCTAATAATTCAGACATTACGCTGAAGAAATCAGTATATGGTTTGTATTAATTGTCATAACAGGCTGCACAAGACAATGGCAAAGCTGCCTTTAAAATCTCTTGCCTAAATAAATAAAAAATACACACTGAGAAACAAAGGTACAACTTTTTCTTTTTTGGTACTAAAATACAGAAATAATAAAATTTCAATTAATTTAGTTTTTATTAAAACTAAAAAAAAAGAATTTGAAAGATAGGCAACGCACATAGGAATCAAAATGTGTTTCAAACAAAACTATACACTATTTTCCATAATGAAAAAACAAAAAATTTATTGCATTTTAAATTCATAAACGGTGAGTTACTTTTCTCAAAAATATGTTGTGATGTTATCCTAATTGTAGTTGAGAGGGTGCTGATATCAGCAACATAAAACACTGTGAAAGTAGTAAAAAACAGCCAAAAGATCTTTGGGGTTCAGTTAACGGTAAATTACAGTTAAAATACAGCGAAGGTATAGTAGTTTACGTCACATAAAGTTGACATCATTATTGCTTCAAATATCAATAACTAGTGTAATTAGCTTGTTAGTATAAACAGGTTTAAATCTACTCAGAGCTTAGCTTTTGAGAAACCCTCACCGCACCAACAGGCACAGCTAAATGTGCACATGAATCCTTATTTGTGCTCTGAACAAAGGTTTCCTGTGTTCTCTCAGCATGCAGTGCTGTCCAGGAAGTTTGTGGAGGTGATGACAAAATACAATGAGGCCCAGGTGGACTTCAGGGAGCGGAGTAAAGGACGTATCCAGAGACAGCTGGAAATCAGTGAGACATTTGCACACGTGATGATCTATTGCCGATTACATTAATTCACAACTTTAACCAAATGAAAAATATTTCTCTTTCCCTATCGCAGCTGGCAAAGCCACCACAGATGAAGAACTGGAGGAGATGTTAGAGAGTGGAAATGCTGCTGTGTTCACTGCAGGGGTGTGTGTGTGTGTGTGTGTGGTTGTGATTACCACGTCCATTAACAACATAGTTTATGTTGTAACACAGGAAGTGTGTGCAACAACTGCATAGGCCAGGGTCTGCAACCATTCAAAAGAGCCTTTCGTACGTACGTACGTGCGTGTGTGTGTGCATGCATGTGTGTCTCTCTGTCTCTGTGTGTCGCTGGGTGTAAATATTTGACCCTTTTAATGCAGATAGCAGACCATTAAGTCTAAATGAGTATATCAACATTACTAATACTGTAGGCCTAACTGAGAATTAACGATTTACCCATGGGGGAAATTCTAGGGAAGTGCGGGGGCATTTAGAACATTTTAAAATGTATACATTTTACCCCCCGGTTGTGAACTCTAGCGCCCCACCAATCACTGCCCTATAAGATCATCAATCACTCTCCCCCCTGCAGATAGTGGATTCTGGGATCTCCAAGCAGGCTCTGAGTGAGATCGAGGCCAGACACAAAGACATTGTCCGTTTGGAGAGCAGCATTAAGGAGCTCCATGACATGTTCGTAGACATAGCCATGCTGGTGGAGAGCCAGGTACACTCCTCCATACACTCTTCAAACGCCAGGGATTAATCGCATGTTTCATCACATTAAGCATAAACAGACATTTGACGTTAACCGGCTGTTTAATTTAATTATAAAGTGTAACCCCATGTTTCTTACTGGTTACGCTTTCTGAGGGAAGGTTTTAAGGTAAGTTGCCTGTCATCCAAATCTCCTGTTTGTGTGTTGCTTATGTTGTTACTTAGGGGTGTAAAAAAAATATTTACATTAACCTCAAAAGAGAGGAAAGATTCATCTTAAAGCCATCTGCAGTCCCTGAGCAAATTTTCTGCAAATGTTTTTGTTATTTAATGGAGTGGTGCCACACATTAGCACGGCTATGACCATTTTCCACAAATTAGAAATCGCAATAGCGATTTAGTATAGTAATCTTTGCCTAGACTATTGCAACATATCTCAATATATCAAATCCGGGCAACTGTATCGTGACACGTATCACATCGCCAGCCAATACACAGCCCTATAGTTACTTAAAAAATGCAACAGTACCTTCATTTAAAAGCTCTGAATTTTGAAATTCCAGATACATTTAATAATGTAGTTACTTCTCCCAAATGTTTTGGAATGCATTCCCTGTGTATATAGTATTTTTTCCATCTCTATATTTTACTGTATTTATTCTTTCAGGGGGACATAGTAGACAACATCGAGCAGAATGTATCAAAATCTGTGGACCATATAATTGTGGCTAAATTGGAGACCAAAAAGGCTATAAAGTACCAGACAAAAGCTCGCAAGGTACTGTACTCTATTTTAGTTCTTTAGCTGTATCTGTTTAAAAACAACCGCTGTTGCAGCATTTCTTATTAACCCTATTTAATTTATTCCTTGGTCTTATCTGCATTTCTTTTACACACACCATTTGACTGGAGCAGATACTGCCTTTCACAAATTGCTGGTCAGACGCAATCACGTGCGCGCCCACACACACACACAAAGGAACAGCTTGTGTACAGAATACGTGTTTTCTTTATTTCTTTCTGTCTTCCTGTCTGCCATTTTCTTTGCATGCTTTTTTTCTGCCTTTGTTATACCGCCCGCTATAAGGGAGGCATGATTGAGAGGATTGAAAGCAACATGGACCAATCGGTGGGCTTTGTGGAACGCGCAGTAGCGGACACTAAGAAAGCCGCAAAGTTTCAGCAAGAGGCTCGCCGCGTGAGTGAGCTCCATCTGAACTACTGCTTGGTTTCCCAAAAGTACCGACGCAGATATTCACTATATCACTATAATAACTGAAGGAAAAGTACTATGGCCTTCATTGTTTGGACTGTCGAAACAGAAACTAGGTAACACTCAACTTTGAGGTGACAAGCTTTATTGAAACACTTTTTTTGCCCGCTGAGTCGACAGCATGCCATGAAATACATATCTACCCTGTTTTTAAGACAACGACAAACCGTTTTATCATGTTTATCATTTTAACGCTGACCTGCGTTAAATCTAATAAGGAATATAATGATGGTTACAATTTGAGTGGTATTCCTCTTGAGTACAAAGTGCTTTTGTGAAACCCAGCAGAACATATACAGTAAGCATGAATCATCAAGACCTCCCCCATCAATCTTATTCCTGAACCTGTGACGATTACCCCTGAACCCCAAGGACCCTATTCTGGTTATGTGATCCATAGTCTCGCAGAGCCAGCCTTTACTTATGTAAAGTCTGGGACACAGCGCTGGCTAACTGCGTCAAGATTCACCTACTTGGCAGGAGAGGTATTTTGATTGACATCCACAACGACCAACTCTGTAACTCAATGACAAAGTCGGATGTTAAACTAATGCAGAGGAATTTGTTGAGAAACCTACCAACACAACTCTGGCTTTTCAGGTAGCCTATTGTATTTCTATTAGATAAGTAGACTGTGGTTACTGCTTAAAATAAATGAAACTGAAATTGGTAAATACAGCTCTGCACTAGCATCACACCGTAATTACAGATACAGACTTTATGAGTGACAATGTAAACGGCCAATTTACATCGACTTATTCACTTTCGGAAAGTCGGTAGAGCTTACAAGGGTGTGCGTATCAGACGTTCAGCACAGAGTTGCTTATGTGACGTATAGTGATAAAAGACAGAAGAGGCTGAGACTGTGATGCATCACTATGGATCCCTGTGCTTTTAAAACCGTACATAACCTGTCCAGCAGTTCCCAAACCCTGATCTGGATATAAACCAGGAATCCGAACCACACACGCGCACGCACACTCACGCACACTAATTGTCTGTCCCTTTCTGTCTTTTCTTAAAGACTCCTTGCATCACACTTGTGAGTACTAGGCTATTATTCTAATTCTTCCTGCTTTAACTGCCTTTTACTGCCTCTAACTACAGTTATTACTAATTACTCTCTACTCTTCTTTAAGAATGTGCACTTTTGTGACTATGTACGCTGTATTTATACACATAATTTGCTAAATGTCTTTGACGATAATATGCAGTATTCCTATAATGTGTGGAGTTGTTATTCAGGCGTAGTCTCTGTTGCCAAGCTACAGAAAGTATATATGATATTTGACACTTATTTTGTTCCTGTATAGTGTACATTGTGTTTTACTTCCTCTTAAAAGAATAGTTAAAAAATGTAAATAGGTGTGTGCGCGCGTGCATATAAAACATTTTTATTAGCCTTTACATGATTTATGTTGCAATAGTGTGTGAGAGAGAGTGGTCTTGACTGTGCTTGGGTGTTTCCAACAGAAAGTGATGATCATAGTGCTGATTGTGGCCATCTTGGTGGCCATATTGGCTCTGATTGTGGGGTTGTCAGTGGGATTGAAGCAGAAATGAGCTATTTGAATAGCAGACGAGTGAAGTAGGGTGAGTATCTGGGCAAAGTGGACTCTTGGGCCCCGCAGTAGATTTACCAAAGCTTACCTAGTTCCAAAACTAGTTTCAGCGAAGGGTTTGCCTTTTCCTTTACCCTTGGGGTGTTTGGTTGTGTGGGTGGGGGTGTTTGTGCTTGTATTCACCCTCTTGTCAGCTGAAATTGGGTGTGTTTGTATGTACAGGTATTAATGTTTCGGGTGTGTTCTTCTTCTGGCTTATTCTGTCTGATTGGTGATGAACAAACACGGCATTGCAAGAAGTTCAGAGTGGATTAGGCTGCTGTCTCTGCCTCATGTATAGTCGTGTCGTATGCTCTACAGTGGACACTGTTGGTTCCCTACTGACTCTCTGTATATCTGCCCCTCTCTCTCTGTCTCTCTCTCCCTGTCTCTGTAGAAGATGATCATTATTGCAGTGGTCTGTGCTGTGGTTGCGGTCATCATCCTCATCATCATCCTCACCCAGACATTATAAAAGGACCCCCCCCATCCTCCATGACCCCTGTTCTCAATCTGCTGTGCCAAAAGAGGACAGAGAGACTAACTGAATGAAATCTGTTGCCCCATATGGATACAAAGTCTCCATGTACTTGACATGGCCTGGTGTGTGTGTGTTGGAGGGGGGTGGGGGGGGCATGCGCTGACCAATAGAAGGGGACATTAAAAATATACTTGTGCAACAGATTAATAAGCAAACGTTTCCGTACAGCAATAGCATGAGGCCTGTAGGCCTCAGCCAATACAGTAAGTCCTGTGTTGCTCTTATAGGGCCGTTAAGGATGTATGGACAGACCATACTTCTTTTATATCTGTGTAAATGAGGAAGCAAAGACTATGGCCGAAATCAGGTACATTGTGTGGTATCTGGTGAGTGAAAATGAAAAAAGGGAATTGATAAATGCTAGACCTAATACCCATGTGACCGTTTGGTTGTTATTGACAATGTCTACTTGATGTTTTTAATCAGTGTAGACACCTCACTATATTTTTGAGCCTTGACACATTTTCTGTGGAATGTATTGTCTGTTGCACTGGGATTGTGTCATCATCTTAGACAAGCCAGTACATTGTGTTTTTCTTTCATTTTTTTTTTCCGTCTATGGGCTATTGCTTGCGCAAAGACTTATTTAAAACCATATGATTAGGAAAATTAACATATTCACCTTTTTTTTTCTTTCTATAACATATTTGATTGGTTCCTTTTTATTTACCAATAAGCCACAATAAAGAGTAGAATTGTGTATACAGCATTGTAAAAAGCCAAAGGCACGGTCAATGAAGGATATGCCATCCTGGTGTCTTGTGTGCTTTTCCTGGTATGATTTAGATATGCTTATAGCCAGGTTTAGAGATATTTAATATTAACACAGCAGCTCTGAATGAGAACCCTCTACCACCCCCTATGGTATCTTGTAGGATCAGCGCCAGCCTGGTACATGTGCTCAGTGTTCAGGTTAGCATTTGAGGGCCTCCGGGGCAGTTGGTTGACTACATATTTTAGCTGTCTGTTTAGTGATCAAATGTCCTCAATTTCTTATTTTATGTCTGAACACGGACAAGAAAATATAACATTGTTAAAATGTCACCTGTAATTGTATGTTTTAAGTTATGATGTAAACTGTTTTAATTAAGGAAATTAAAGATTTTATGTTTTTTCTAATCAAGTACCTGCCTGTCAAGTACTTTCTCGGTAAGTTTCCCTTTTTCTGTCTTGTGCCATTAGTGTTAATGATTATTGAATGAGTACTGAATAGGCTTGGCTATACAAGTCTGTAATTAGATCTAGCTTCATATTTAGATTGTTTAGCTTACTGAACGCAATGAGGCTGGCTGGCTGGATAACCATTTCCCCCCTTACTGTAGTAGACGTTTGATAGCGGGAGTGTGATAGCGTTATGGCCATAGACAATTATTAATGTGCTGCAAAGAAAACAGCAGCGTCGTCCTTTATGTGCTCATGGGCTCGTGAAAAAGGTAAGCAATTTATGTGCGTCTGTCTCATTCATAGATCTATATCACAAGCACACGTGTGCCTTGCCAATGCCTTTTCTTTCCCTATTGTCTATCCTCAATCCATGCAATGTGCAGTATTTGATATATATATTTATTAGGGCTGGGTGATATGGATATGTGACATTTTTAGACATTAATTGACGTGAATATGTGAGCTTTCTCTGGTGTCTCTGCCCCTTTGACACTGAACGCACTAAATGCAGGCATAGAGGGAGATAAATGCATAATATAACTATATCAATATAAACAATATTGTCTAATTTTATATCTCCTTTGGGAAAAAAAATCCGATATACCGATGTATATAGCCCAGCCCTAATATATTTTGTACTATTGTTTGGCAGATGTTGAATACCAAACTACTAATTGCAGCCACTACTGATGATACTTTATCAAATCTACTTTTACATGCAGAAAAAGATGATGATCACATTATGCTGTTCCATAATTGGTATCATCATATTCTCCTATCTGTACAGCTTTTTCTCATAAAGGTAAGAAAGGAAAATAACACAAATGCATTTAAAATATTTCTATATTTAAAAAAGAAAATAAGCTGGTTGTTCTTACTTTCTTGTTTGCGTTTAGGGTGAATTCTTTTCTAGACGATCTGCTGATGTTTTCTGTTTTCCCTGGCAGTTATTTGAAAAAATAAAATTTCCAGCCCTGTTAATCCTTTTAGGCCAAGGAGGTTAAGCATTCCTTATGGGTCTTACCTAATTTATGCAATGAATTACATTACAACCTATCGGTGCTTTATTACATAAAATGTTGGACCACTGGCGCCTCCTGGCGGTGTAGAATAGCATTCCCTTGCAAAATTATCGATGTGCTAATTCTATTGACTTTATATATGCCTGCATATCACTATGTGCTGTTTAAGATAAAAATGAGTTTAGGCCTACTTAAAACAAGTTGATAGCCATAACTTATAATGAATCTTTGACCACATTATATTTTCAGTTCATAAATTGTGACCGTCATACCATATTTGTGTATGAAATGCCTGTTTGTTATGTGCTGATTGCATTTTTGTGATTATGGTGTTTTCTGCAACAACGGGTTATTCAAAGTAAAATCAGTAAAGCTTGTTACTAATAAAATATGTTTCTGAGTTTCTATTACTTAATAGGCTCTTGCAACATGTGCTTTAATGTATTCACTATTGATGAGTACAGTATTTTATCCTCTTATTTATATCATTGTCAAAAAATATGTATTTTAATTAAGTTCAGGTTGTATATTACAAATTATGTTTAACTACTGGCTGAGCCAGCTATGTTTCATATGAGCTACTGTTCAAAGCTTTAAGGTCACAGAAATGTCCTTGTTTAAAAAATAAAAATAAAATGCTTAACATTGATCAGAATACACATGTAAATTATGATTTACATTTAAAGTAAAGCTGATTGTGTAAATAACTATACATAGAAACAGCAGCTGTGTCTGTGCTATATGCTCCGGTCTACATGTGTTTTGTAGATCTGGAGAAGGCGTATGACCGGGTTCCCCGGGAGATACTGTGGGAGGTGCTGC
>JAODTR010000002.1:1654594-1673616 GCA_025399935.1 Amblyopsis rosae | reverse complement strand
CCCCCCCCCCCCCCCCCCCCCCCCCCCCCCCCCTCGATGATGACAAGACCCAGAGCCAGATAGTACTCCCTCACTCTCCACTCATCATTTAATTTTCTGATCCACTTCATCCACATAGTTAGGAGAAGTGAGTTTTGTTCTGGTTTGATACACCATCTAATGAGAGCTACTAAGAGCCTGTTGAAATCGTTCCCTAATAACACATTTGGACGCCTCAGAATGATGAATATTTCTTTCCTTTCTCTCTCCATGTGCAGCTTAATATATTCATTCGCTCACCTCTCCTTCTCCCCCTTTCACAACAATGATTACACTTTGATTTTAAATGGTTTTAACAACCCAGACATGACCATGTATTCAACCTTGAGCATTTAGTCACAGAAAAAATAAATTATTTTTGTAAAAGCTTAACAGCCAAAAACAGCTGGTTAAAATATTATTTGGCAATTTAATAGAACACCAAGCAACGTATTAAACCACAAGAGATGATATACTGTAGATATAAATATTACTACATTATTAAATATCTTCAATAAGACTTACATAAGTAATAATTCACCATTCGCATACTGGAAAATCTACTGCATGAAAGCACTGAACCACCAACCTTCACTGAGAATCTGTATAGCTTTTTTTTTTTCCCTAATGACGTTGATAGAATGCAGCTGAAACAACAACATGTTACAGCTACATTCTTTATGATGGGATAGTACTGCGTACAGTATGAACATTATTCATCTAGCCTTGGAGTGGTGACCAATTTACGTATTATCTTGTTTTTGCCTGTATCTCTCCCTTTATTTCTTACTGCATTTAAGTGAGTGGACAGCACCACCGAGATATTTGCGTTCTGAAGGTATAGAATTGCTTATTTTTTTTCAGCATAGCGAAGGACCCCCTGCCACGAAGGCCACAATGTTTACCTCTGTTGCAGAGAATTTAATACAACACCAAGTGCCAAAAGCTGCAGTTCATCGAATGGCCACTTGAGGCTGGATGCAAAAGGGAGTCAATCTCCATTTTTAAAAAAAGGTCTGCACCCAACAATGGAGGGTCAAACTATGCAAACTATGGAAATCGCAGCTTGTTCCCGTGAGCGACGATCATGTAGTGTGAACTGCTTCCAACGCAAGCTGAGAGTGTCGGCAACATGTCAGCAATGTGTCGCAAGGTCTGACTGGATATTTAGCAGGTTAACTATCTGGACCTGTCGGGGAGTCCAAATCCTGTAGTATAGCCTATGTTAACAAGGTGCGAGAGCTACTACGGGGGGATAGACCTATATTGCGTCTTGTTTGGTGAGATAGGCATATGCTTGTGAAACAGCATCTCCAAGCTCCAGTTTGTCTTGGTCGGGTGAAACATCTTGTAGTGTGTGACCCCCTGTCGCCGACCAGTCACGTAGTGTGAATGACAGGACGACGTCAAGACACCCGATTACAAGAGAGACGTGTAGTGTGTGCTACACATCCATCTGACGACTTTGAAAGTCATGTAGTCTGAACTAGGCATAATAGGCAACGACTGTGAACCCTTTCAATTGGAGCATGTCCAAAACCTATTCACAAAGTGAATTTTGAGTCTGATTACACCAGGCTACAATGCTAGTGCTTACTAATTTTAGTCTTTCTGTTTCTTTTAAACTATATTCATAGTCTACTAAGTGTTTAACAGCTTATACAAGACTTACAAACAGCCACACTCCTGACGTTAAGTTTCCCAAAAAATTCCTGAATATTTTTATGGTAAATAATGTAAAGTGTAATGGTTAATTTGGTCGATGTCTTATATGTCTTGTTTACCTATGGTACGGCGCAACTGGCCGCGCTTCGTGTTTTTTTTTTGTGTGTGTTTTTTAGACACGCATAAAAGTTTAAATATCCTGAACTTTTCAGCGCAGGGCGCGGAGCTGCGCTGCTCTTCAATGTGAAGTGTGATCGGGGCTTTATCAATGCACATTGGCTCTGCGAGACAAACACTGCCACAGCTACATATATTCTAATAGGTAGGCGGGAATCTCTAGCCGTCCTGATCTCATGAGCTTCAGTTTTATTTCGCCATGAGAATCAGTCTGGAAAGTCTCGGAATCATTTTGAATGTGTCCGAGTACCAGCTGAACTTTCCAATCAGCGTCGTGTTTATAGCTATACGGGCGTGGTTTTCCAAGCAGTGTCGTGTTTATACTGTAGCTGGTGTGGTTTAGGTGTGCCGGCCATGGTGCCGACAGGGAAAATGACCA
Source organism: Amblyopsis rosae (assembly GCA_025399935.1). Classification (NCBI taxonomy): domain Eukaryota; kingdom Metazoa; phylum Chordata; class Actinopteri; order Percopsiformes; family Amblyopsidae; genus Amblyopsis; species Amblyopsis rosae. Next base: position 1,671,377 of record JAODTR010000002.1, on the reverse strand, counting down.
GATGGTTCATCCAATCAACTGCCAAGTATTTTTTTGAAAGTACAGACATTTACACAAACAGTTTCAATGTACGGCTCCCAAGATGGACTTGTGACAACAATTCCTCTGGCATGTCAGGTTACTGGGACACAGCGCTGACTAACTGCCATAGTATCCGCCTACTTGACATAATGTACAAGATATTTTGATTGACATGCACGACTGCCAACTATGTAACTCAATGACCAAGTCGGACGTTAAACTTGTAATGAGGAAAACTTAACAACAGAGTCTGGATTTACAGGTATTGTAAATCTGTAAAATTAGCAGGCTATACGGTTACTGATTAAAAGAAACATTTAAACAAGTAAATAAAGCACTGCGCTATCGTTGCACTGGAAATTACGGAGACATATTCGTGAGTGACAATGCTAACAGCCAGTGGATATCGACAGTATTACTTCCCGAAAGTCCGAGAGTAAAGTGTAGAGTTTACGAGCTTACGAGTTTACGAGGCGTCATCAAATGTTCAGCACAGAGTTGCCTAGGTGACGTAGTGCTAATGAACGGACGAGGCTGAGACTACATGAGAGGGAACGGATAATGACAGCAGAAATAACAAAGAGACCTAACCTCTGCCTTAACACTGCATGTGTCGACTGCTCGCAAATCCCTGTGATTTAAATGTTATCAGTTCAAATACAAAGGGCCCTCCCACCGCACTTTTATTGGGCTGTGGGTAGCCTATGAGTTACATCCGGAACACTGGTTGGTATTCCGCTTTGAATTCTGGAATCGTGTCTGCACCTTGACGTTTGATTGGATCTGCACAAATACATTCATATGCAAATTCTCCAGATATCAGCTATTGCTCTGGGTGAAATGGGATGACAGTGGTTGCATTCTGACGAGGTTCTTGCATGGACTCCTTCTCTCCTTCCCTTCGGAGGATGGCGTTTGGTGATCTATAAATTCCCCCGTAAATCTCAGAGTCCGTGCTTCTTGCCTGACATTTTCAGGCTCCCGCAAAGCGTATTTTTGAGCAGGTAAAATCTATAATCTGTGTCAATGGTATCACACAGCGTATTCACAGGGGGCCCCCAATGTGAACTTAGCCGTCTATGTGAGGCTGTGCTGACACTCATAGGAGGTGAAAATGTTTGTTCTTGCCCGTCTTCCTGCCCTAGCCGGGGGGCCTGGGGTTTTACACTCGGCACACACGGTCCAGAAGGACTAGATAGCCATGCTAATGCAGGTATTAGCGTTCACAGGCCACACTGCACAATAATTTTTATACTTTTTATGCATTAGGTTATGTAATTATAGATCTTATATGTGATTTATTATTGCATAATTATATGTATCTGTCTCTTGGGTACCTTGGTAGAAATGGATTTTGTTCAGCTATTAGATAAATATGCATATAATCAGCCACCAAAGAAGAAGGAATGACAAAGAAAGATTACTTTTCTAATTCCAGCCAGTTTGACTGGTCACCTAAACATTGTATTCAAAATGATGGCATACGACAGTGTATTTACTACGTATTTTTTTGCAAATCGATTTCAGATAAACGGAAAACCACCCAGAAGCATATTTTTCAACCAAAATTCATTATTCTACATACACTACTCAAACGCCGACACGTTTGTAATCATTCATGCTCTTCAGATTCAGATGTATTGCTGCAAGTTTGGCATTCATTCCAGCAGGGAGCAGCTAATTGTATATGATCCCCGCTAAGCACGGTTATATTGCTGTGACTGCGCGTGTCTATGCATTCTGACAACGGTAATTGCTGCTCTTCCAGCGATCTCAGCAATTCATCTACCTTGACACGATCATTTGCGTCTGTTCTATTTGAGGCATCTTTGTGAACCTTTGCTCGGCGGGGTGGCTCCACAGAGTGTGTCTGCAGGAGAAACAGGAGGCTGAAGCGTTCTGTGTTGCAGTCTGTCAACACAACACAGGCTGTTAACAGAAGAAACGGGTGTGCGGCAGACCTGCCGGCTTTGGTGTATTGTGTCACCAAATTACACTTGACAAGCGTAGGGAGAAATGGCTTGATTGATGAACAGAGTCGTTTCCTATGTGTAATTAATACACTACTAATGGCCACCCATTTATCTTCCCTGCAACTACTGTAACGTGGAGATGGACTCCATGGCAAATGTATTACAGTAGGAAAAGAGCCATTGCCCGCATAGCGAAAGATTGGGTTACGCCTTGGCTTGTCAGGAACCCTCGGGGACAGTGTAGAAGGATCATGTAATGTGTAAGAAGAGCGTATTGATGGGCACGTGTTGGCCTAACATTATTGAATTGGAGAATGGTATCGATTAGTAGCCTACAAAAACCAACGGTATTTTGGTAGAATATAAGACAGCTATTCTGGTTTCCGAAGTGAACAGATCACATCTTGTATGACCTTAAAGTATAATTCCAGCTATTTTATAGGACACAGGCATATTTTCCTCAATCATACCGGTCAACCAAAATGGCAGTAATTACTTTAATTGTAATGACACCTCTTAGCAACAGCCTCGTGGGCGCTGTCGCTAGATAGAAAGACACAGAAGGGTGCTGTGATTCATGACAAAACACCAAACAGCAGTGTAATTTCTCTCCGGATTAAACGCTCTGGGAAGACGGTCCCGATATGTGCCCTTGCATATCATTAAGCATTCTGTGGAGAATGTGAGCACATCGCGGACGGCTGTCGGTCGGCCAAGTGCACGTCCAGGCCTCACATCTCACAGCTGGCACTGCGGTTGCCTCAGAATGCAGCCGTGTTCAAGAATTATTGTCGCGCCGCTGTAATGTTTGGACAAGAGTACTGTAGATGTACTGACACGACAAACAGTTCGTCCCGAAGCCCTGGGAATATAAACAATAACGATAAAGAAAAAAACGCCCACATTTTGCGTGGGTGTTTGCTTTCATGAACCCATGCTTGCATTGTTTGTGTGCACACACTGCGGTCTCATGTGTGCATGTCGTTTTTTCCTGAAGGCAGTTTTTAAAAAGCCCCGTGTGTCAGATGCTGGACAGCTATTGCATAATTTGAAGGGTCAGCTCACAGTCCGGCTGTGGTATGAGTCATTGATTACATCAGCTTAGTATGCTGCAGTGCAGACCCCCAAGCCGGTACCGAGGCAACCTGAAGCCCCCAATCAATAGCGGCAGGGCTGTGAAGCTTTCCGTTTGGTCTGCATCGAAGGACTTCTGCTAGTCCTCTGGGCCCAAGCCTAACCTTTTCCAAGGAGAGTGTGATAAGGGAGCTCATCATTTCTAATGAGGAATTAGTGATCGGTGGGGAAGAAATGACAACAGCGCATTCCAGAGTCCAAAAAAGTCCTGGAGAGTGCCAAGGTTTATTCATTAGGGACTCGAAGACTTTTCATTATTCACCTTGACCGGAAACACTGAAGGCGTTAGTGGTGCTGGAAAGTTGCTGTGATTAAATATAACTGTCCCCTTATCGGTGCTATTTTACATGAATTGGTCAAAATGTGATATTGCTAGAACCTGATCTGATTATATCACCTTGCAGGGACCCAGAGATCAAAATCTATTAATGATTTTTCTGTTGCGGAGAAACAACTTTCAGCCCCAGGAAGAAACACACTTGTCCGCGTCAGAAGCCTTTAACTTGACATGATGCACATTTCATGTGTGACAGATGAATCACTGCAATTGACAGAAACAGATTCACAGCTAATTAAAAACGTAATTGCATGCACTTTAGCCATTTAGAGGAAGATGAATGTGAACGCATTAGGCATCCTGTGAAACCCAGATGTTCATTAAATTATGACTATACAAATTCCATTGTTCAATATAGATTGCCAGAATATGTGCTTACTGTATAAACCCGGGGTAATTCATCCCGTAAAGTGCTTTAATTGATATAAGCACAAATAGCCTATTCCTGCAGCGCAATATTATAGAGCAGACTTGGTGTGTCAGCTCACGTTTTCTGAACCCCCTGGTCCCGTTCTTCCACAGCTGTCATTAAGTCCCATTCTGACACACGGAATGAATTAGAGAACGCTGAAAAGTGAGAGTCGTTTTAAAGAGAGGGCACGCGTCTGCCGCAGCAATAATTCCTGTAACCACGTAACGCTTATGAGCATAATCTCATTTTGACGCACAGGAGGTAATCATAGCGGAGATAATGCACTGTCATCGCTGGCTGCATTGCCCGAGACAGAACCATCTCTGGAGGATGTAAACAATCACTGCCTGCCCTGCGCTGGACAGATTAGCCCCTGCTGTGCTATTCATCGGCCTGGCTGCACCAGTCCCCTAACAATACTTTCACGCAGCAGTAGTCGTAACTCAGTTTTTACTAGATACGGGTGCCTAATTTGTATACTTTGGAGGCATTTCGGTTATTATTCAATGGCTTCCAGCAATTAATAATGAATATGCAATCCCTGTGTTTTTATTTCTGTCTGTATGTTGTTGTTGTTGTTGTTGTTGTGGTCTGAAACGGCTTGCCCCTTCAACGCCTGAGAGCCGAGTGCCTGTCACTCATCTCTAAGAGACACCAACCAGAGAGGGTGAGTGTGATGGCAAAGTCCGGCATGTTTCAAAATGGTGATAGAGGTAGAAGAGACAGTTGCAGCAACGCCGATTAGTTAAAGGCTGTCCAATAGCTTCAAAATGAACACTATGCAGTGGAGTGTGTTCAGATATTATTCACAAAGTGAATTTTGGGTCTGGTTATACCAGGCTAGGAGGTAAAGCTATTTCCCCAGCTGTCGACATGCCACGTATAGAAAGTTATGAGAACATGCAGTCAAGCTCAGTTGTAGGCCAAATGTAGAGCCACTAGAGATCCCTGGGTGGCTTGCCAGATTGCAACAGACCTCAACAGACCTGACGACATCTGATTTTCTTTAGTTGGATTCAATAGCTTTATAATCCATCAAAAATGTAATCAAATATTACGATAAATGCTGTGAACAGATATATAACAATGCATACTATATTGACTATTCCTCTATCACACCACTGTACGTCAGATAATGTATCTTCCCCCGTTTACCGTCTAAAGCCTTCCTTTTTTTAGTTTGACAAGTGTTATTATCAGCCTGTCATGCACGCTATGAGGTGGGACTGAGTGTAGTTTATAGTCCTCAATCAAAGCACCTGAGAGAGTTAGATTTCTCTGAACACAGACATGTATTTTTGCAAATTTGATAGCGGTTCACTTGGCTATGCATGTAACTAATAGAGCGTGTACTTTCATTCCATCTCTCTGGGAAGGAGAAGGAGCGCGAATGGAAAGAGGTGTATGTGAAGGTATTGAAAGGAGAGGATGGTGGAGGAGAGCGAGAGAGAGGCTGGCAGGATGACGGACAGGTAGAGTATACAGCCTAAGTGAAGTTGACAGAGCATGCCGCGTCTCAAATGCAGTTTTCTGTCGTTCCATCTTGTTGTTTTGATTAGTGTTTAAAAAGGACACAAAGCCACCAAAGTCCATTCCTCAGCTTTAATATACATTTAACAAATGTATTTGTTTCAGAATTAGCTATTTTCATAACATCAATTGTGTCTAGAAATACAGTATGTCTTTATGTTGTTTTGATGCTATTTGTACAAACCAATCATCTGTGTGCTATTGTTGAGTGTTCAGTGTGTTGCCAACGTGTCCAGCAGTCTAAAGTAACCCAGTCCAATGCAACTGCATACCTAATCCTGTCACACAGTTCACACTGTATTGAAACCAAGTGGTGTCATTTTAATAGTCCTCACTAGGTGGCACTCAAGTAACATAAAAGATGTAGCCCGTATAAACCTGCAGCTATACATCAAGATTAGCCGAGATGAGACGCTGTAATGTATTAAATAGATTTCTCTGTTTTACAGCTGTATCAGAATCTTTAATATTTTGACACAGAATTTAAATGCATTGACAATAATAGCGTTTTAATGATTACCGCATAGTTTTTACTACGGCAAACCAGACTTTATTCGTTGAATATTGGTTGTGTCTGGAGTTGAGGTTGGGGTGCGTGTGTGTGTGTGTGTGTGTTGTGTGTTGTGTGTCTGTGTGTATATGTTGAGAAAGGAGCTTTTTTTTTAAGTGTCTGTAAATGGGCCAGTCTGTGCAACTTCCTTTGATACAGTACATGTCCGCAACAGCACGTCCTGCTCTGCCGTTATAAGCAATCACTGATCAATTACAGTTTGATCAGCTCCAGATAAATGTCACTGCAACCCTCAGCCCCCCCCCCCCAACCACCCAAAAAAAAAAAGAAAAAAAGAAGAAAATATAATATTCCATACCCAAAAAAAAGTGCTTCAATCTGCTAATCTGTCTCTGGTTTATGTGCTGTACTGTGCACTACCTACTGTGCTGCTTCTGTGCATGTCTATGGTGACAACATGTTAGCTGGCAGTACGCATCGGAGCGCTTCAGTGAAACTAAAAGTCGTCATTAGAAAGACTTAACCTGATGGCGCTAAGAGCCGAGCGCAATTGAAGCGACGGTCAGCGAGTGAAAAGCTGCCTATAATTTCCTTGCAGATTTCAATGTCAAATTCTTTGCGAGGAAATATTTTCATTACACCCCCAGCAGTTTGTTAAAGACTGAAGAAAGACTCCTTCCATTGCCCCATATAGGAGACCATAATGTGTGTCACGTGGCCCAACATAGTACATCATGGTGTAATAATGTCTGGGGTTAATAGACCCACGTTAGTGGATGAACAGTGCATCCTAACTGTGATTTTACTCCCCTCTATATGTAGGCTACTTCTTATGTGCACATCAGATATACACAGTCTATCTCACACGCACGCACGCGCGCGCGCTCGCACACACACACACACACACACACACACACACACACACACACACACACACACACACACACACACATACACACACACACAGGCTTTACCGTTTATCCCGTATACACAGGAGCACAGATGATGTTTGTAGAGTCAAGAATTCTCATCCTGCGCTTTGCACGGGAGCCAATCGGTAGCTTTAAATATGATTTGGAGCCTCTCCAGCTATCTTCAGCCTTCACAATTTCTATCAGCTGAAAACAAGCAAAACACATCTGAGGCCTTTAATAATGTAGACAAGAGAGCCACTTTGCTCCACACGCACAGTGTATCCCAAAATTAGTGTCAAAAGCATGCATCTTGCGAAATGGCTTGCGCGCCACGACGCTCTGAAAAATAAATATGTCAAATGTATTTGGCAGTCTGTATGAATAATGGATATTCTAATACATCAGCGCGTTGTATTGTATTGCACCAGAGCAATATGAAATACACATCATCTAATTAGACGATGTTCTCGGACGCGGCGCAGCCCGCTTGTGATCAATATGTAATAAGATCTGGTATCAATTAGTGATGGGTGGGAGAGAGATCAGGGGGTTTGTCTCCTAACTGCGGAGACAAAATGGCAACTCCTCAGATTGTACTGTAAATAGCAGCCAAATGAGGGTTTCACTCAGAATAAAAGATTTGAGGGTGGCCTAAAATGTAGAAAATTGTAAGATTTACTTTGTCATTACGCCGCGGGTTGCTTACAAGCGCTTGACTCATTCTGTTGAGCTAACAAGTTTAAAGGGATACTCAATACATTTATGGAGGAATAGTGCCTTTATAACCAGGGTTATAAAAATTGCGTTTGTTTTGGTCATGCCACTCCGCACACCTGAATGCTTCGAAATTTGGGGATCTGAGAGAACTTTATAAAGGATATGCTGAGTGGAGAAAGTTTTCCTCTGTAAAGAGAATATATGCAAACAGTATTCGTATTAGTAAATAAAATATGATGCAAAAAAGACATGAAAGTTAGTCTGGGAAGATACATTTCTATTTGATGATCAGATCCCAAGACGAGAGCTAATATACGGTATATGCCCAGCCTGTAGAGAGAAAACACCAATATTTTGGCACATCTTAAAGTATGGTACATAACTCAGTTGTAACTCTGTCTGTTTATAAAAAGAGAACTCTTTTAAAACTAGCGCTATATCTATACAGACATTAAATCTTAAAGTTCAGGGAAAGCATTTTTTTTCCGCCGATGAACACTTTTACACAGTGCTGGAATGAAACCATAAACTCTAGCCTACTGTACTCCAGTCAATTCTGGAGGCTCCTTCCAGCGCTCAGTGTAGTGGATAAAGCTTGAATTATCTGCTAATCTATCAATCCACTCATAAGTATGGGTCAGCCCTGCGCTAAGTCTCCAAAACAGTGTGGGGGGCGAGAGTAATGAAATATTGCGGTCCGAACTGTTCTGCCGCCGGTGTTAGTGGAAGTGGTGGTGGCAGGCAGCCTATCTGTAACGCAGGGCAGTAGAGAGAGAGAGCGAGAGAGAGCGCGAGAGAGAGAGAGCGAGAGAGAGAGAGAGAGAGAGAGGGTGAGTGGAGGGAAGTCACTGAAGCAAAGACAGAGCGAGCACTTGAATGATTGAGGTTACCCTGGCGACCCCATAAACCAAAACCCGTGGCAGACTCCCAAGGTGAACGCTGAATTATACCGTCATTAAAGGACAGGCCCAGTTGCCAAGGTTAGCATGTAAAGTATAATCATCCCCCTCCCCCCTCCTCGCAGTCGCTCATTAGTCCCCCTCATGGGCCAACAGAGATTATACCTTGAACCTGCTTGGCTATCGCTATCTGCCCGCTGGGAATGGCTCCGCTATGGGCCATTTATATCTCCTTCCCAATACACAGCTAGCTATGCATCCACTTCTGTACTGAGTGTGTGTGCGTGTGTGAGAGAGTGTGAGAGTGTGTGTGTGTGCGCGCACGCGCTTGTGTGTGTGTCTTATAGTCCCTACCCACCTCACAGATCATCGAGTTTGTCCCATAAAAAATGAGGGATGCTTTGACTTACGGCCGCATTATGTCCCAATTTATAACAGAACCACTGGGAAAGGACCCACCGGTATTGCATCAATTTGTTAGAATTGGGACCACTCGTTCTGTTTCCCTGGGCGCGCCGTGTTGATTCAAATGCTGTCCTCTGAACGCTCTCGGCAGCGCGCCGGGTTCAATAACATCGCCAGATGTCCTACAGCGCACATATCGAAAGGCAAATATGAATTCACCCTTGATGTGTCAAGGACTATCTATATATATGAACAGCAATCAAAAACAGTATATTGCAATCAGGCTTGGACACTCATAGGGCACTTAAATTAAATGAATATGCATACAGGGCAGCAAGGTCCAATCAAACCCAGGAGTCTAACCAAGGGTTTGCTTTAAGAGGAACTGGTGTTGAAATTAGCCCAACCATTCATTTGATTTGATTTGCATTTGTTTATCTGAATCATACAGCAAAGACAGGTGCCACTGCAACTGTAACTCTTTCCATTTTAAGACGATGGGATTGTCTGCAATCACAGAAAAGAACTTCTAAACATTGCTTTAAACTATTGAGAGAAGACGATTTAAAAGATAATTTAAACGTAAGACATGTTGAAGTGCAATTGGTAAATATTGTACCAGTGATGTGAACAGGCTGTTTATGTTGTCATGAAGTGATAGATACTGTTTATCCACTTTCCCATTTACTCTAGCCAATTGCCTGCTAATGTTGGTATCGGACACAAAGAGTGGGTATTCATTTCAAAACTGGCAGTACTGAGCACCCTTGAAGCTAGAAGTCCTTCTGGTCGAGTGTACCGTACAGCTGCTAAAATCTAACACATACTGTATCTATTTCGAGGTATGTTCTATCAGTCATTATGTCGCCTCTTCATTCGGTAATGTCATATTTTTGCGTGAATGGTCTATAACAGTGGAGTTACAGTCCAGTACCAGGTTACTGTTTTGGCTTATGTTGTTTTGGGCAACACGGTGGCCCAGTGGATAGCACTGTGGTTTCACTGCAAGAAGGTCCCGGGTTCAAACCCCAGTTGTCCTGGCCTGGCCTGGCCTTCCTGTGTGGAGTATGTATGTTGTCTGCGTGGGTTTCCTCCAGGTCCTCTGGTTCTCCTGACTATCAGAAAAACAGGTTAGGTTCATTCTCCAGTCAGTGTCATGTGACCAGTGACACTGCCAACAATCTGGCGTTGGTGCACGGGTGCTGCACAGTGGCTGCCCAATGTTCCCTTGAGGGATGGGTTAAATGCAGAGGATACATTTTGCGTGTATGTGACAATAAAAGCACCTTTACTTTATGGACTATGATAGCTCTCAGCAGCTATTCTCAATATAGCCTTACATGAACAAAGCTGCACTTCAATTGATTGACATGAAAGTAACTTGCTACATTAAAGATGGAATATAGACCGCATGATAAAATCATTGTTTTAGCTGTATACAAATGAAATAAACATGCTATACACTTTGTATTTATTATTTATTTAAGTAATGTTAAGCCGTGTTTATGCATCTTTTTTATAATATCCTTCAGTGATGTACTGTATAATTATTTTATAACTGAACTCAACAGATGCAAGCCAAACAATAGCTTTTACCGGCAGGTTTTTTATGTATAGGTTTTTAAAATATACAGTATATATCACCACACCAATGGGCTACTGTCTACTATTTGTTTTCCAGGAGGTCAACCGCCAATGTGTGAAATACCTTATTCTCTATATCACCTTTTGGCATTTGCATACAACAGATGTTAGCTCTGTATATGTGTCACTGAGCACATAATTTTAATCAATCTAGTCAGCAACAAAGGCCTTTCAGGGCACAACTTGGCTTCACAAACATTCCTGCTTTCTCAACATCAAAAACAACCAATAAATAAAATAATCAAAGACAGAGTCATGTTTTTGACAGCGATTTTGGCACCAACTGTAATATCATACACATTTGACTAGATATGTATTGAGTCTTCATTTACGAATATAAAAACAACCCAAAACATATTCGTATACATATTCGTATACTCGTATATTTGTTAAACATCTCTATGCCAGAGGCCAAGCATCTTTTTTCTATTGACCACAAAAGGAATTAGAATTCACCATCTTCGCCTTTGAGTATTCGCAGAAGGATGGCATTATTTTATTAATGATTTTGAGCTGAACTTTGCATTGTGCTGACACCAGAGATGGGGTAGCTAAGCTGTGAATTAAGCCCCAAATCCCTTCGATTCCCTCTGCCTGGCAGTGAGTCTACACATCACCATTACTTATTCTCTAGAAATAAAAACACACCCAGACTCCCAGTGGGGTAGGGACCATCCCTACCCTACATCCTCCCAGGTCTTCCTACCTGTTATAATCCTGCATAATGGAAAACTAGAATGTCACCTTGAGTGAGAGGCAGCTGATGTCTCTCAACACGCATAAAAAAAGGCATTTAGCACAAGTGCAGCTCACATTTAATTAGAAGAGAGGATTTAAATTGCCATGCATCAAACACCGCAGATGACCAAAATGGAAAGAACACGGGCCATGGGCCAGGTTCCGTGAGCTCTTCCGCAACCCGTCGAAATCCCCTGAGCTACGGGGGGTCAACACGTCAGAACACAGCCGCCTTAATTAATGATGACCATCTACCTCCAAGGCCACCTGAATATCAACGTGAGCCACCGGGATTCCCATAACAGGCGAGAAGAAATGCACAAATCAGCAAGATCAGTTTTTGAAACTGTATACATTTACAACTAAAGCTGGGCTTTTACACGCCTTTCTTCATTAGCTGAAGGATAACAGGCGATATGATTAGTAAGACGTAAACACCTAACAAGTGCCATTTGAGTGCGGATCACACATTATGCCAAACAACCCCAAGTAAACAGCTAAACCACATGGCCATTTTCAGCAGTATACAATGTTTCATACAAAACAACTGCAAAATATGAACTCACTGACAGCGTGCTATATACTGTAGTCCATAACATAAGGCAGCATTTCATTTGTAACAAATTTCAGTTGTAAATCAACATACCAGTAGATGGAGGGCATGTCATCAACATAATTTCAATGTTGCATGAAATGGGGCATACACAAGCAAGTGAAATAAAAAAAGCATTCATTTTCATTGGGAGACGAAGTGAGCAAAAAAAGCCGGAAGATATTTTGGCTGGTGATGCAACAGTCACATTTAATATTGTGTTTGTCATTTCTGGCAAGAGCACAATTTGCGTGTTTGATTTGAGAGACTACTACCCTGTCAAAATGCACTTACTAAGCATGTACACAGTGTACCACATCGAAGGAAGTGTCCGGACACAGTCATTTTGTACTGGAGGCTGGCTCCTGGACATAGGTGGCAGTATATGCACTAAACTAATATGTGCTACTCCCCCAAAACAAGATCTGCAGAAGAAAAGCTGCCAGCCTCTACAAAGTACAGCACTGCCTTGATAGAAGCTATAAGTTCGCATACAGTACCTGTAATCTTTTGTCCATATCATGCTTAACCCTAACCTGAATAAGCCTGAATGAGTCGGTGCCCCTAACTCTAAGGTGCTTGAGAAGAGGGTTCGGCCAATTGTCGAATCTCAGGTTGAAGAACAACAATGCGGATTCCGTCCTGGTTTTGGAACAATGGACCAGCTCTTTACTCTCGCAAGGATCCTGGAGGGGGCCTGGGATTATACCTTCCGGTCTACATGTGTTTTGTGGATCTGTAGAAGCCGTATGACCGGGTCCCCCGGAGGATACTGTGGGAGAAGCTGCAGGAGTATGGGGTGAGGGGATCCCAATCAAATCCCTTTATGTCCAAATCGAGAGTTGTGTACGGATTTTCGGCAGTAAGTCGGACTTGTTTCAGGTGGGGGTTGGTCTCAGCCAGGGCTGCGCTTTATCACCAATCCAGTGATATTTATGGCCAGGATATCGAGGCGTAGTCGTGGTGGGGAGGGGTTGCTGTTCGTTGGCCTGGGGATCTCATCGCTGCCGGAAGGCAAAGCTCTCAATCTACCGGGCAATTTTCGTTCCTATCCTCACCTATGATCATGAAGGGTGGGTCATAACCGAAAGAACAAGATCACGGGTACAAGCGGCCAAAATGGGTTTTCTCAGGAGAGTTGCTGGCATGTCCCTTAGAGATAGGGTGAGAAGCTTGGCTATCCTTGAGGAACTCGGAGTAGAGACGCTGTTGAGGTGGTACGTGCATCTAGTAAGGATGCCTCCCTTGGGAGGCGCCCAGGGGGAAGACCCAGGACCAGGTGGAGAGATTATATATCCACACTGGCCTGAGCTTGCTAATGTGGCTTGGGGGAAGTTAAGGGTCCCTTGCTGGAGCTGTTGCCCCCGAGACCCAACTCCGGATAAGCGGGAGAAGATGGATGGATGGATGGATGTTTAATGTTTAGTATACCTTTTATTCAATATGAATAGAAATTAAAAGTGAATTTCTTTCAATATCTTATAAAATGGTATGCCATACCTCCATGGACCATGGCCGTACAGTACATTTCTACTTCGCCTATGTCACTATCATAAAAGATAACTCTAAAGAAGGTTAATGAGAAAATACGTTTGATTGCTTTATTTTACTAATAATGAGTCAATTTCAAAATTGTCCAGTCAAGGTAGCTGGCAGATATTTTATTTTTTATGCTTGTTAACTAACCTGCCACCATTTAGCTGGCACCTATTGCCGAGGAGTGATTTCACTTTCATTATGCTTCGCCGAGACATCAATAATAGCCACACAGCTGTCAGAGTCCATTAAGACCCATCTACATAAGGATAGGAGCAAATATTCATGGGCATATCAGTTTTCATAGAATGGCTCTGTGAGATGGATTGGAATGACACAAAGATGAACTCCCTTTTGAATCCATTGTGAGACTGGAACCGCCACATTGGCTAAAGGTAAAATATCACCCACACATGCGTGCATATACACAAGCACGCGCGCACGAACACACACACACACACACAGTACACTATCTGTCATGCAGGAGCTTTGCTTGTGCAGAGGCGTTATTGGTTATTGCCTGACATTATATGTTATCTTTCAAATGTGCCATTGCAGGGGAAGTGGGGAGGCTGGACACGAGGAGTCACCACTTCTCTGGATATTTGGTTGCGGTTTCAACCTGCTTATTGTGACAACACTCAACAAGAAAACATCTTTTCTGGTGTCCCCGCACAACAAGCCTCCCCGCTGTAGTGGGGACCTATTACACTGATGCCGCACATAAATCCTACCGTATAATATTAAAAGAATACTCATTCCAATAGAAAATAATACAATAAAAAAATAAATCACTACGTTATAATTAGATGTCAATCAGCCGTCGCGATAAGTACGCTGCAAGCACAGATATCACACATTACCATTAGAAGATGACGGCATTCTTTCTCCCCCTGATAAACATCGGCTACAGCATGGTAGCGTTGTTTTTTAACGTGCGTTAGCACGCCCTTAAATTATTGCCGCGATTTCTGCATTCCCCCCCCCCCCAGCAGTCTGTTTAATAAGAACAATGTGCTTGACGACCTCATGATTACTGCATATTGCTTTGCACGCGCACGGCCTCAATTGCACCATAAGTCTATGTTTAATATAGGCCTACACGCATTGTAACTAGATTAATATTCAAAGCCCTATTGCCTTCATTGTCTGAGCTCAGCAAAAAGAAAAAAGGATAGGGAAGGAAATGAATGCATCCCCTCCAACGTTCCACTGCCGGACCAAATCCCAGGTGGGATGGTATCGTTACGATGACCGACTATCTCAGCACCGGTTCCAGGTGTCCCGGGAAACATCGGTATTGACCATCACAACAGTGTCGGAGCGAGAGCAAGCTTCCCTGTGGGGCCCACATGAGTAAGGAGCTGTCGAGCTTAGCTTCCCTAAGCGCTAATAGACCCCCCGCCTGAAACCCATCTCCAGGCCTGCGTCTAGCCTCCAGATGAGGTCTGAGAACCTCGAGCTGGAGAGCCCTGTTACTATATTTGCCTCAATCTCAATCTGTATCTCACGGAAAGCAGAGCGTGAGCTCACTGCAGACAAAGAGGCCCTGTCAGGTTTAAGCAGCTGCAGCGTGCCAACGGAACGGTTATTGTTGCAGAACAGCACAACACATGTGTTGTGCTGTGACATATTGATAATATATAGCATGTGCAGATGTAAAGTGTGTAAACACATTGACATTGAATAGCCGGCTGGCTGAGTGTCTTCTGTCCTCTCCCTCTAAATGAGGGAGTTTTTTTTTTTCCTTACCCAATTGGAAGATAAGGGGGGAGGGGGGTTTGTTCCCATGGGAAATGCATGTTCAGTCAGTCCATTGAGACTGTAATTAAAAGATGTAGAAATAAACAGAATGTGACATTAAAAATATCTGCTTATTATTAACTGTCTTCTGATCTTTAGCCAAGTCTTATAAATAGGTAAATGCATAAACTAGCAACACAGAAATGCATCTGTCACATATTTGGTGAATTCACATACATTTTATTAATTAAATCAATGCAGTAATGAATTCACCCAATTACACATATTTTAACTTTGCCAATAGCTTAAAGTGTTAGACCATTATTTCTAACAATTTTAATTGTTTTAGTAAAGGGGTTTAGTGTTTTTTTTTTCCGCTTATGTTTTCTATTAACACTTTGCTTAAAGTCATCATCATTAGCAAGTCTGAACTGACTTAATTGTTCAGTATATGTACTTCTGTGATTCTTAGGGTCATTGCAAAGCAGGTTTTGTATACATGCAGGTAGATAAAAGCAAGTAGCAGTTACTATGAATTACTACATTGGCGATTACAAGACTTGGAATTATTCCAAATGTGTTACAAATCTCACAAACAACCACAAAAGTGTCAACAAAATAAAACATATCTAATATGCTACTTTTAATAAAACCTAGAGCTCAGTGTTCACTTTTTATCTCTTACGTTATGTTGTATACAAAATCCTCGCCTCCAGTCAGTGATTTACCTATACCCAATTGTCTGCCCAGACCCAAACTCATATTAAAATTTCAACTTTTATCTTCGCTCTATTCAAAATGGCTCTAAAAACTGGATTTCTGGAAGCATACAGTCAAGGTCAGCCTATTTTCAACAGTTCACAAAAGGTTTGTTAAATTACACATCATTTATTTCTGTATTACATTATATTTCAAAAAGATGTTGCACAAAAGGTGTTTATCAAGCTTGACGCACAAAAAAAAAAAGGAAATCATCTGGAGAAGAAAGTGGGACATCGTGGCATGTGTAATGCTCTTCTGATAGGAGATTTGTGTTGGCCATTGTGTTTCGGCTCTTTTAGCTGTTGGCAAAATATCTTCTTATTACAAAATATTGTCATTGTCAGAGATTTTATTCACACCGAAAATGCACTGGAGATGAATTCAGTGAATATGAAGCTCTGCATCGCAAATGCTACTTGTGTGAGGTCTGTTACCTGTTCACAGCCAAGTTGACCCGCGTACGTTCTCGCCGCTCGGAACCCAGCCTCCCGCTCCATCTGGGCATTAAGGTAAGGCGTTAAGGTACGACGTTAAGGTAAGGCAATAAGGTAAGACGTTAAGGTACGACGTGAAGGTAACGCGTTAAGGTAGGGCGTTAAGGTAAGGCAATAAGGTAAGACGTTAAGGTACGACGTGAAGGTAAAGCGTTAAGGTACGACGTTAAGGTAAGGCAATAAGGTAAGACGTTAAGGTACGACGTGAAGGTAACGCGTTAAGGTACGACGTTAAGGTAAGGCAATAAGGTAAGACGTTAAGGTACGACGTGAAGGTAACGCGTTAAGGTAGGGCGTTAAGGTAAGGCAATAAGGTAAGACGTTAAGGTACGACGTGAAGGTAAAGCGTTAAGGTACGACGTTAAGGTAAGGCAATAAGGTAAGACGTTAAGGTACGACGTGAAGGTAACGCGTTAAGGTA
>JAODTR010000002.1:1637630-1651228 GCA_025399935.1 Amblyopsis rosae | reverse complement strand
CCCCCCCCCCCCCCCCCCCCCCCCCCCCCCCCCCCCTCCGCAGCATAGGTGCATGTATGCGAGTATCTAACAATCTTCAAAACTCTGAACAGGCCTGCAGCAAACAGAATCATATAGCAAAAAGGACAAAGTAAACCACCATGCCAAAAGCAACTAACATGCCCTACAAACACACAGAAGACAAGGACCACAACCGAACAGAAGGGGGAGCCGGGTGGGTGTCTTGCTACAACTCAGCAATAGAGAGAGAGAGAGAGAGAGAGAGAAATGCGGAGACTATCTTAAAGGAGGCTCTTTCCTTCTATGGGCCAACGAATAGGCTAAATCAGCTGGGTGTAGTAATCAGCTGATAGCCGGCAGCGCCCTGACTTCCGTGACCTGCCAGAACTAGGGCTACGCTCAATTTGTCAGGTTGTCTGTTTAGCTGCCCTGTTGTGCTGGGCCTGTTCCATGTCTTGGAATTTGTTGTATCTGAATGTCTTCTGTAATTTTATTAGAGAACTTAAACCTCTTCCTGGTTTCTGCTGCAGACTGTGTCTGCATTTGGGTCCACCCAGAGCCATGTAGAAGAGAGTCGCCGGTCACATGGTTCATGGAGACGCAAAACAGTTCCAGGAAGTGCTTGGTGGGCAATTTGAATTAATAAATACAGACACATAACTGCAGTTTTTGGTATTTAGTATTCAATAACTGCATCAATTTACATGCATTGGGTACTTTTAGTAGTAATATAATGTACTGAGCACTTTTAGTATTTGCGGCTAGCTTCTGGGAACTATTTTGAGGTTCCACGATCCGTTGCGTGACTCTCTCTCCTGCATGGCTCTGGGTCCACCCCCTATATTGGACATTGGCGTGACTAGGCTGTGCGGTGCGGTCTCCACCACTTTGTTTGTGTTCCCATTTGCGTGAGGAGATATTCACAGAATTTGACAACATTTATTCATGTACAGCTTATAATGTCCCGTTTATACACAACACCACATTATATACATTTAGCTTGTGTGCATACCGTATATATATATATATATATATATACACAGTATGATCTTCGTTTTATTTTATTGTTTACAGATTTTATTGTCTTGTGTTTGCAAAAGTCTAGAGTGCACTATGGTGGAGCATTTCATTACCTTTTCATTGCTGGTGCTATGTCATTTATGACAAATTTGAGACATTGAATCTTCCTAAACAGTAGTTACATCTGGATGCATGTCTTAAATGCTGAAGACATTATACAGTGATTTTCATTGGGGTGCATTTTGCTTATAGTGTTCATTAAACGTGCTGTCGTTTAACTTTTTTTTGTTTGTAATGATATAAAAAATTATAATAAATGTGTGTTTATTGGTGGCATTTACTCAAGGTAATATGGTTTTATGGCTCAGGTTATTTTTATGAATTCGGCACTGCCCAGAAGGGGCACCTAAATGCAAAGATGCTCATGGAATGAAAGCAGCCCCAACCCGCTATATTCCCGGAGGCAAGGCCGGGCCAACCAAGTGCGCCTCGTGGAAGGGGAACTCGGGTCACCTGAGCTCTCGCGAGACCAAGCCATGTGCCCTGCAGGGGCATGCACCCACCTCAGGCCACGTGAAGACCCCAGGCGATGAAATATTTGGCTCCGTGAGTG
Organism: Amblyopsis rosae; assembly: GCA_025399935.1. Lineage (NCBI taxonomy): Eukaryota > Metazoa > Chordata > Actinopteri > Percopsiformes > Amblyopsidae > Amblyopsis > Amblyopsis rosae. The sequence continues at coordinate 1,649,595 of JAODTR010000002.1, read as the reverse complement.
AGCCAAATATTTCATTAACATTGGTGAATAGGGCACTTTGTGCATCTGAGGGGAAATGGAAAGGAGCTCAAGCCAATGAGTTCCTCTGTAAATTAACATTTATTATACACATGTATGATGATACTTTACTTGTTAGTGTGTTTTTTGGGGGGCCATGGCTCATATACAGTATCTATAATATATGAGAGTGCATTTATTGCTACATGCATGTTTTTATTATATTAATAAAGTGGTTTTATATTACTTCTGCCACTAGATGTCAGACTAGAACAACATCTCAAAACGAAAACTACAGTATGTGGGTCGGACTCACAGTAACATGGACGTGTGACCGGCCCGAGCATGAAAACAAAAGCATTATTAAAATGCATTAAAACCTTTTTAATATACACACACTATAACTCCACTATATCTTTACCTAGAAAATACAGTAGTTTTATGCCTAAAATATCATATAGCGCACCATTAATGAACAAAATTGGCATTGCATATTGAATGCTTAACAGCTGCACAATTAATCCACGACTGTGGAGAAAACCGCCTCCAAACGTGTTAGATGTTGGCTGGGGCGAATTTTTCTAATTTAACTTGAACTTGAACCTCAGATTAAAGAACAACAATGTGGATTCCATCCTGGTCATGGAGTAACGAACCAGCTCTTTACTCTTGCAAGGATCCTGTTAAGGGCCTGGGAGTATGCCCTTCCGGTCTACTTTGCGTCAAAAGGAGCCAGTTGAGGTGGTACGGGCATCTAGTAAGGATGCCCCTTGGGCGCCTTCCTTGGGACGTGTTCCAGGCACGTCCTGCCTGGAGGAGGCCTTGGGGAAGACCCAAGACTAGGTGGAGAGATCCCACACCGGCCTGGGAACGTCTCAGGATCCCCCAGTCAGAGCTTGCTAATGTGGCTCAGGAAATGGAAGTTTGAGGTGCCTTGCTGGAGCTGCTGCCCCCGCGACCCGACTCCGGATAAGCGGAAAAAGATGGATGGATGGACCTTTCTAAAAATAACAGCCTGCTTTGTGGCTGACCAACCTTAATCTATGCCTTCTAATGGACACACGTGTTTTGTCATAATGTCTTTTACACATTTACTGTTGAAGACGTATTTTGTTGGATGCCCAGTAGATGGCGCCTCCCTAGTTTGACTGTCTCAGAGGAAGCAAGGAAGTTTTACTTAGGCTACTAATTTAAGCGAGGTGCGCGAAGGAGAAACGCCTGTGGAGAAAGTTTTTGAACGCGTTTAGCATAAAGGGCAGTAACATTGTTGCGTATAAGTAAACACACAAATATAATTAGCATTTCACAACTACACATATACACTAAATATCCATATGCACATGCAAGACCAAGACCAAATCCTGCAATAGCCCAGAATACAAGATCATCAGCCATCTACATCGACAACTTTTGAGTATCGGCAGCAATAATGAGCCCGTCTAAACATACATCACCGAAAGAGGCGTAGGCAGCCAATCAAAAGGAAGTCGGCACTTAACATTTACATTACAATCATTGTCATTGGTCATAAGTTAACAATATTTAACTGTATTTGCATTATGTACATGATAATGTACACACAATATGTGAAGTTATGTAACAATGTATCATGGGTGGATATGTTCAACCTTCTAGGCACTTGCCTTTAAATCTTTACCATGCACCTACTATAGCTGGTTAGCCTTAATCTCTAGCTATTTCTCATCTTAAATTCTATTGCCTTCAGTGTTACCGTATCAAAAACAAAACAATGGAATTAGTCTTGTTCCAATGCATTTGGAAGGACTGTATGAGGCTAGATTATTCCTCAGCCATATCCACAGTCTTCTAGCTATTATGAGCAGACATACAGGCAGTCAAAGCCAGCAGAAAACACACCCAGGAACACACCCACTCACCAACATATCCACCGATTTTTCCAAAATGGGAGATTGTGCCGAGAACCACATTTCAACAAAATGATGACTCACCCTGTAAGAAGAGGTCGTTTGAATGGGGCTAAATAATAGTCCTCACTGTGAGAAGTCTTTGTGATTGGAAGTTATGTCACCTCTGGCTGTATATAGCGTCATATAAAGGCCATAAAAATATGTATTCAACTTTTCTATACAGCAGTGTCCAAAGAAAATAAAGATAATGAAGACATTATGACAAATAACAAGACTAAAATATTCAAGATGTTGCAAGCCAAGACTAAGACTTACAAATCTATAGGCAAATACATTTCAAGGACTATTCTGTTATTTTTACCAGATTATGATTTTATTTTACATGCTATTTTATGCGGCACAGAAAAATCCATGTTTGCGAGTATAATAATCTTTTCATTGCGTTTTGTTGAGTCCAGAGAAAGCTTGTTGGAACCCTGTGAGTGACATTAGTAAGTCAGTTCCTCAGAATACACCTGCCAAGAAAAGAGATATCCGGCTTCAATTCATACATGATGCACCCACTGATATATAGGATTATCTTCCACCGCATTGATGCCTTAATGTTTTCTTTGATCTGAGCACTTTAATGAACATGGGCACATTTCTCTTTAAAAATGAGTACACCAGTCTTCAATAACAATGACAGCAATATGGAACCTCATTGTTAATCCATAGGTAGTTCTGTAATGATAAAAGTGAACTGAAACTGCTCTAAAACATCCAAGTTAAATTTTCTATGTTTAAGGGTTTAATATTTAACTCTCATTTTAGCAATTGAAACGTCTACTCTTAAAAAATATTTGTTCATACCAAAATCACCAAACATCTTAATCCATTTGTAGAATGGATTTTCTGCTCCTCTGTGAGCAGATATTTGATTTAAATGGAAGGGTACCAGGCTTTTCCCTAGTATTGGCATACATCTGTCTGTTTAATATCATCCTGTGAAAACAGCACTCAAATAGCTATTTTGCCAGGTTTTGTGAAAAATTATTTCAGCGCAAAAGCAAATCAGTCAGAATGTGCCAGTTTTAATGTCAGAACAAATAACAAATTATCTTCAACATAAAATTCACTTAATTCTGACAATATCTGCACTTTTCACAGAAACAATCCACCCCCCCTTTCAAACTTCAAAACGTGCTGCATTCAGGATAGTGCAACATTTACATAGTAATGAATGTAAACGACAAGATACAAAATAGGGAGGAGTTGGGCTGTGGTTGAACAGTTTTTGCTTTACTGCTGCTGCTGTTTCAGCTGTACAGGTGTACAAGATGATTACAAGCACTATACTTAAGTGCTGTAGCGCATTTGACCTGTTCCAATGCACATCTTCTGATTTCGCATGTCTTTAAAGAATGAGATGGCATACATTTTAGGTGAAATAAGATGATTATGAATATACTTGCTACTAGTACATAATAGTGATGATGAAACACTTTTACGTCATTGAGAAAGTCTATTAAACACAGCCAACTTATTTTCAAGTAAAAACGTGCACTGAACATATTGTAAGAAATGTTCAGTCCACTAAACTCAACCAAGGTTGCACTTTTCAAACAGGCTACTTGTTAGGCAGTGGCATGATGTCTTTCTGTGAAAGGAGCCCTGGAAAATAAATGTGGGAGAATATTTCTAATAACTGCTTTTGGTAAAACAAAATTCCACAGTGTCATAAAGCATCTGCATAGGCTGGTTGTGCCTGCCTCAATTAATTTACATACATGCAATGTCAATTTACATTTTGCAGCTATAAGATTTCTGACAAATCAGGACCTATTTTTCACCAATTGGTCTAGTGAATCTACTTTGGCTGTCAATCACATGAATGAGCATACACAGTTTTTTAAATTGGCTTTGCAATGGTAGACCAATGGGCTCCAGAGGGAGGGGGCAAAGAAGGAATGTTGAGTATTGAGTAGTTTTTATCCAAATCTCAATAAATAAATAAAAATCAAATCAAAACAGTATCGCTCCGCGGCGCCACCTCACACAGCCAAATGCATTGTGAAGCAAAGCGTCGTATTACGGCTTTGCTGATGTGAGCGGTGTTCGACACTTTGTGTTCCTATTTACAGAGCCAGGGCTGTGTAGAAGTAGCATTCTTTTTTCAACCCGCACAGAGAACGGTAAAATAGCGAAATGCGAGGAGATATTTGCTGAATTTTACAAAAAGTGTATTAACTTACATGTACTCTAGCTTGCAATAGCTGTCTATACCTTAAGCCATTTTATTATTTTTCATTTTATTTTACAATAATATTCTGTATTAGTAGTTGATTATTTTAACATTGGTAAACTTCCACTATCCACACTGAATAGTGCCACAGGAATAAAAAAGCAGATCAGAAGCATAATCCTCAAGAAGAGCTCCCAACTTTGGAAGACCGTCCTTGTCCTCTTCCCTACTGTGGACTACAGTGGCATCTGCATGGCCTTTACCAATCCAAGACCTACAGCAAGGCTCTGGCTTGAATTGTCTCAGTGTCGGTCCTAAAAAGAGAAATGCAGATATGGTTGTTCTGTGATACGAAGCATGGCTCTACATATTAAGTACATTTAAAGAGAGAAGCCTTATCTCATTTCACACGGGCGGTATTGCATTCACGCGTAAGAGCTATTTTAGTTAATTTGACACCTGTTGTTCATTACTGTCACTGTAGGTGGAGTCAGTAATGATTGTAATAATGCACATGGGTATCGGCCGATACTGAGTGCTGATCCGATTCCAGTGTTAAATTACATTTTAAGTTAAGTTGTAAAGTAAATGACAGCAAATCTCTATTTTAGGACTTAGCTGCATTTTATAAACCTGCTGCTGATAGTGTGGCCTGGGTAGGTCAGACATGGCTGATGCTTGACAGTAGACTTGCATGAGTAAATTAATTTAATTGGATCAGCCCTATGGATTCGTTACAACTGTCCAATTATCACAGATGCAGATCCAGCTATTTAAGTCAGTATCGGACCTATTTCCGATCTCAGTATCGTATCGGTGCCATCCCTAGTAAAAGCCCATCAAGTTTTTCTACAAAGTGGTGCAGACTGCACCAAACAAGACTCCTCTAGCCTTGGCAATGCATTGGGGCAGAGCTTCTGAAGGAGCACCTAATGGCATTGAAGGGAGAGGTGTTTTTGTTTTGATCAAGTTCAAATAAACAATCTTTCTCCAGATTGATCGACATCGACGTTTAATACATAAACATATCCTTTAACAAGACAAATGGCATATACAATTTGCTTTCATAGACATTATGGCAGATAGTCTAGATAATCTTATTCCTTATTCTTTCTTATTTACCTTTTGGATATTTCACAGCACCGTGATTGATTCCGTAGAAAGAAACAGTAGTGCTTTCAGCCCCATATTGACAGAATTCTGACCACGGCGTTAACATTATGTCTTAGTAGAGTATTTGAATTTGTCTGCGCTGTCTTGGAATCAGGGAAAGCCTTTTGTAACAACAAGGCTGTAACAAGTGCAGTGTGTATAACAACAATACCTGACACTCTCCAATTATCTCCAGTTTATGTGGGCTTCTAGATTGCACCTTTATTAGTCACTGACAGATCCTGAAGAAACCAAGAAATGTTTCAATTTGCTTTTAGTTTATGCTAACAATCTGTATAGGCTACAGATCCTCATGAGAGACAGTAAGTCCGTGAAGTGTGTGTAGGCTACATGACCAACCAATTCCGTTTTTCTGTTGATATCAGAGACTGGACGTCGTAACAGCGCATTGCTGCCTCTCACAGTCCGTAACCGGGATTAGTCAAATCAATGGTGGTGTTTGAGAAGGCGAGACCCAAAGTTCAATGCAAAAATGCACACGCAAAATTAAAGCAAATGGCAAATCCCGGACATTTTTGGCGATTTAGAAAGTCTCGGCCAGATGCATTTATAAGCCCCCAAAGGGGACATGTCCGGGAAAAAGAGGATGTCTAGGGTAACTAGGGTCACCCTAGTTACCAATACTATGGTGCTTAATCTCTGTTTAATCAGATATGCAGTATATAATATACCTGCTTTAAATATCTTACATAGAGTACATTTACATTTACGGTATTAGTTACTTACTTAATATACTTACATAATATATATAATTAAAGTAGGTGTTCTATATTGTAGCTGACATGCAGCAGATGATTAATGCTCATTATAACCATAAGAGACTTGAGACTTGAACAAATACTTCAGACTTGTTGGAGGCTAGGTCAAACTTGAATTAGCATATCTGCTAATATGAAGTGATGTTTTTGTTTTCAGTGCACACACAGAACTAACAGCTAGTGGACCATAGAGCGATATTCAATGCATTTGACAAAATATTTATTGGATATAAATCACTATAAATCACTTACCCACACCTTTAATACCATGCCATTTTTGTTCCAGTATTTTCCTACCTTAGAAGAACGTACCCAAGGTGTCATGGTGGTCATTGACCATGACAAGTCATTGCGAAACACCGTAAACCAATGAGAGAGATTTGGCATACATTCAGAGAGCTGGTTGGCAATAAAAAGATGTTAAAGATGCTGTCGGTAGGATTTATGAGCTGTAAAGGTGGTGGAATTTCTTAGAAATGCCTTAGACATCCAACGTCGCTATATCAGCAAGTAAAAAAAGCTGTGTGAGGAAATCTGCTTGATAGCCTCTGCCTCTGTATAAGTTGATTTAGACTTTTCACGACCCCCGAAAGAACCAATCAAGAAAAAGAGGCCCTGATTGGACCAACGAATCTACCTTGCTTTTCAATCACATAGGCGCGCGCACACACACACACACAGCTACAGGTTTGTCAGTGGAGCTTCACAATTGCATACCAATGGATTTCAGAGGGTGGGAGGTGGGTTTTTTGCATCATTGATTTTCAAAATCTGACCTCTCTTTCATTATTTTTTAGATTCTTCTCTTTGCAACTTGCAAATCCTTCTTGGAGCAACTCTTCTCGGGCCAACAACAAGGCAAATGCACTCCGAAAAACAGACTGACAAGATTAACTGCCACCTCAAAGAATGCATGCATACACACACACACACACACACACGCACGCACACATGCAGGCACGCGCACACTTTCATCATTTGACAGATAATCTATAATACCTTATCCTTTGTAAAAAAATCTCACACTTTCTGGAACAGGAATAGGAAAGACCACGTTCAAGAACTGGATTTATACATAAAATTATCAAGTATTAAATAATCCATATACAGTATATTATGCATGTAACTTTAAACATTCAAAGAATTGAACAGACACAATAATTTAGCCACAATTTGTCAGGGTATTCTGTTACATTTATTGTTACGACCTGGCTCATGGGCCGTAAACCAAACAAACCGAACTCTTAACTAACAAACAGAATAACATAGAATGAAGTGTGAATGTCTGTAGGTGTATGTACTGAATATATGTGGTGCGTGTTGCATGCTAACCAAACTAAGAAACTAACCAACCTAAGAAACAAACCAAACTACATGTGTAGTGCCAGGAGGGTCACACCGACAGTGTGCTGGAACACACCTATCTAAGTGACCTACCCAGGTGCACTTAATTAGCCTAATTAGGACCTTTACAGCCAATAAGGACCACAGGCCTGCTGAAACCAAGCAGGTCCGTGACATTATTTAACAAATGAAGTTATGCTAATCACATACAATGCACATTTAACCATTTTCACACACTGTTTTTAAATTGCATCAGATAAGTTAACCTTGCTATTGAAATTCCCACTGAATCATGGTTTGAACTTCTGAGCCACAGTGTCACTGTGACTTAGATTTACGTCTCTGTCAATCATCCAGCATAACCTTGTTGCAAGTGTCTTGTGGTGAATACTATCAGAAATCCTCCTCAATGAGACGGACGAGCACAAAAAAACACGTGACAATGAGAAATGTAAAGGTTAAAAAGTTTCCATGGCAACAAACAGAAGGCTTTGATACCTTTGGGCAAGGAATGATGAAGATGGAGAAAGACTGCATGGATTTGAAAACCGATTACAATGCCTTGATGTGTTTCAGCCTTGCACTGCGTGAATAGAGCTGCACTGGAACGCTCAACTAGACGTCAAGATGGAAAAACAAGTTCCTTCAATGTAAACTCAGCAGTACTTTGCTTCCATTCAGCTGTGTGTAGGTTTATACTGGATAATGGAATGACATTGAGGTGTCAACAACTGTCTGGCTATATATTTTTATATAAGACACTAGCATCTGCTGGCATATGCCATTCATTTTATACTGACAGCACTATTTTCTTGAAATCTGGGCAGAATTACATGTTCTGACATCCCTCATTAAAGAATGCTAGCTACATTTCGGTAGATTGGCAAAATAATTGATTAATATACAATACGATATGATGGCGAATAGCCACCTTTATATAAATTACTAATGTGATTTAGATAATCCGTTTAGGTTTGAGCACATGTAGTAAGTAGCATGCCGCATCAAAGCAAGTTAAAATACTTTTTCTGATCTTTGGGCAACATGTTTTGACCAGCCACGAGTATTGAGTACATGCAGGCAAACGGTGATTTAATGAAACACAATCATACTTTCACTGAAATAATCACTCACTGAATTTTTTGTTTAAAAAAAAAAAGACTCGTCAAGGTTATTTGTAAAAATCATTATTTGCTTTGGGGTGAGCAAGAGCCATGGAAATAACAGAGTTACACCAGCGGAAGTTCGAAATTGTCAACAGTAACATGGTTCATGGAGAGGCAAAATTTATGGCACAATAGGTCCCGGAGTGCTTGGTGGGCAGATTATATATGTGTGTGTATATATATATATATATATATATATATATATATATATATACACACACACTCACAGATGTATAACTTCATTTTTTGGTAATTAGTAGTCAATAAATGCACTGGTTTACATTTAAAATAAAATGTATAGGGTACTTTTAGTATTTAGGCTAACTTCCGAGAACTATTTTGACACTCCACGAGCCGCCATTGCTGTGAAAAAACGGTCCATTGGAGTGAACGGTGATGGCGTAACTGTTCTTTCCATGGCTCCGGTGTGAGCTAACAGACTAACACTCTGGATATGCTCTACATCGGTGGTCCCCAATCCTGAAATTATAGCAATGAGTCATTTTTACACAGCGCCGGTCCTCGACATTCTGCCGCCTTAGGCAAGATATAAAAATGCCGCTTTGAGAATATCGACAGTGAGAAAATAAGCTTTAGCTTTTGTGTAAAGCCTATAGTCAGCTATTGCAAGCTAATTACAAGCTAGCATTTCGCTAACTTACTTGTGTGCGTTCTGAAAAAAGATGTCCCACATGAAATTACGCATTTAAATTCTGTTCACCTATAGAGCGTAACAGTGTGGTTCCAGAAGTAAATTTCCCATTAATTTTCTCCATTGTCTTTATCGGAAAATCCTTCTATAAAATGTTTTAAGCTTGGAACCAAACAGCTACGAGGTTGTGAATCAATGGTATATGCTCAGGTAGAAGCCACAAGTTCATATATCAACCTTGTTTTAAGATAACCATGATTTATTTGCAATATCACGGAACTACTACAGTACAATCCTAAAGTGTGAAAGCGATGTCTCTGATTGGTGGATCTGGCTATTGTCATGATACCTTCCTAATCTCACAAGCTTGCTTTAGTGCTTCGGAGCTGTTTGGAAATTGGAGACTTAAAACTCCTTAAGATTTTACGAAGAGTCAATGAAGAAAAATAAAGGGAATTTTTCTTTCGGCACCAGAGCCCTCAAAAAAGTGTTTTTTTACTGTTAGGCTCTATGAAACGGATCTAGCTGTAGCCATTTTTGTAGTTCTGTTTCACCATCGAAACACATAGAAAACAACAACAGTTGGAAATTATTGATAGCTAAATGTTCACGTGTATGCTTAGGCCTACGCCACAAACAACATATTATAAAGAAATGTAAAATATAAAGGTTTTGATAAAAATGTGCGCATCTTTAATGTTAGCTATTAGTTTAGCTTAATAGCTCTATTTGTCTATTTTCCTTATATCATGCTGATATAATCAACACAGACAATAATAACTGATCAACATGATTGAACTCTTGAACTTCTACCAGTCTAACTCATGTTTTATGAAGAGTCAAGTTGATTGCTGGTTTGTTTCCTTTGTGGAAAGGACATAGCATGCCATGGTGAGATGTAGGAGTGTCTGCCTGGTTTTATAGCCAGCCTGTCAGAGTGCATTATTACAAGCCTTATTGGTTCCCTGATTTTCATTTAATCTGCCTCCGAGATGCATTATTGCCCACCCTTTATGATCTCATATTGTTTTATTGAATATGCATTGTGCTTCTCTGGCAGTACTCTCTTTTACGGCGCTGCAGTAAATTCCACTCTTTTAAGATGAAATCTTGAATTACTCGAAAAAAGTTGCTGCTGATCAGCAACAGCGGGTATAGAATAAATTTGTTGGAGAGGGAGGGATGCAGTTGTAGGTTAATATGTGGTTCATAGAATATAGCAGTCAAGGTAGGTGGAATGGGATTTACATAGATGATTTATGGTAAAATGACACTCAGAATAATATTAAACCAATATCTTTAAACTGCCACCAGACTATCTCAGTAATGACGTCAATGAAACCTTAGGGCCGAGTAGTCATGTTGATAGAGTAAAGTCCGAGTCAGAGGAAGCCAGAATATGATTCCACTGAACATTTCTAGTCAAAATCAATGTTGCTCTGTGAGATGGCCAAGCACAACCCATTTTCTACACACATCAGAATGTCTGGATATAATTGTCATAATACCACTATTAGTATAATTCTGCTAAATATTATACTATTTTACTACTTTGAAGATAAAAGTACCATAATGGCAGCAATGAAGGCATTTGCAGGAATTATGTTTTTTTAGGCATAATTGAATAAAGGTATATACAGCCGCTACAAATCCACTGCACATGCATGAATACTTAATAACTGAAGCCATACTGACATGCATTGATAGATCTAGGAAGAAAAAATTTTGAATGGGACATGGTCAATATAAATCTAGGGTACATTAAAAAAAAAAAATAGATGAATAGAGTGCAAGGGGAAATTGAGCAACCTTGAAAATGTTATGTCTCCAGAATTTCCTCTTCACGCTTCGTTCATCCATAATGCCTGGAGGAATGTGCTCAAGTAGCCATTACTCTACACACTACCAATGTTGACAGTGCCATGTACAAAACAAATAATCCTGATCACAGAAACATTTATAAAGTGATTTTATGCATGGATTAATTAATTCTGAGTATTGCCATGTTTTTCTGTACATTTAAAGCTGCATTACCTCGCTTGGGGTATTCCTTATTTGACTGTTAGATGGCAGCACATGGTGATGAGCATCACCCCAACCACTCCATTCATTCTTACACACATCAGTACACCTGCAGAACCAACGCATTGTCCAATTGGACCTGAGTGCACTCACTAAAATCCAATTTAAAGGTATAGTCCTTCATTCAGGAGAAATGTTGATATTGATATTTGAACTCAAAAAAATAAATATAATATTAATAATATAAAAAATGCAAAATAACATTTTAAGAGTAAAGCATCTCTCCCTTCAATGCCATAGGGTGCTCCCTCAGAAGCTCTGCATTGGACATACATTTCCAAGGCTAGGATACTTTTGTGTGGTGCGTGTCAGGGCACACACAAAACAGCCATCTGACAAACATGTATTCCTCACAAGACACACAGCATTTACAAAGGGCCTCGTGTACTAACGTGTTAGCGCACGTTTCAGGCGTAATTTCGTCGCAATTTGCGCCTAAAAACATGGCATTGTATGTACGAACAGCACAGAACTGAAACGCTATCCTGCCTGCTGAAAAAACAGGATCGCAAAATGCGCTTTGCTATTCATGCGTATGCATTAATGGGAGGCATAGGCGGCGCTGGGGGGGGGGGTGCTTGGGGGTGCTTGCCCCAATAATGGCCATAGCACCCCCAATAAATATTTTAACTATACATTAAAAACGAATGATAATTTATCTATTTTATTTAGATTAATTA
>JAODTR010000002.1:1613194-1624977 GCA_025399935.1 Amblyopsis rosae | reverse complement strand
TCAGACTGTGCTTTCTGCTTGACCCCTATCAACGCTGCTTGCAGCTTTAATTATTATTATTATTATTATTATTATTATTATTATTTGGTGGTTGCCTATATGTGCAGTGCATGTCTGTGTGCATATTTGTATGCAGTACAGACTACAGAATAATATTGCAACAAATAGGTTACAGTACACTTTAGAGAGCATAACATGTTAATATATTATTAACTCATCAGCTACTGTACTGGTTGGCAACTAGTCTACAATTTTGGAAAAGTGCAGTCCATTTACCATATTGTGGTGATGTAATGTCGATGTGTGTGTTACTGAGCTATTCATTCTCTCTCTCTAGCTCTCTCGCTCTCAACTACTTCCAGAATGGTTGTATAATCTTTTCCTATACAACAAATGTAAAACTTTAAATAATCAAGTCTTACATGTTATATTGTATTGACTATGTTCTAGTCCAGTTAAGAAAAACATTGCTTAAAAGGGACACTGAAGATCCTTGTGTATATAAGTTCTTTTATCTAGAAGTCAGGGGTCTCAGACACGAAAGAAAATACTGCCTACAGTCCCATGTGCATTTCCTCATTGTGATTCACTGAAATGTATTGGCAATACAAATTCTTCTTGGTACATAATAGAACAGTAGTCTCCCTTCTCTTTAAGAATTTATGCTGCACAGAAATGTGAAGGACAAAATTGTCTTGCGATCCCACTTGTAATTTCTGCTGACTGTCCTTAAACGCCAGTGAGAAATGGTTTAGAAATCCCTACTAACCTCTCTGCTCCTTCTGAGTGAAAAATAAAAGATTTAAACCTGTAGAAACATTTTCCTTTCTAGTCAGTCAAGGGCAATTGGCACCTGTCTCTGACGCTCTCTCTCTCCTTAAACCACCTCTCTGCACTTTTATACTGCATTTAGCTATCACTCAGTGATGGCCCCTGCTCAAGACAAAAGGGAGGGCTATTGTTTTGGTGACCCATACAATAACCTATAGGTAAATTCAAGGTATCTAAGTTAATCAATCTAGAGAGAGCTTGTCGATCAAAATAATATAACCTCTTGCTTCCGTCAGAAGCTCTGCCTACCTCACACTGACAACACATAGCAAAGGCTAGGATACTGTGTGGAGCGATCTGCACCACTTTTTTAGTGTTACTATACACAGAGGCAGGGCTGTATAGGCTACAAACATCAGATTTGATCCAGCACAAAGAACAGGCAGCCAGCAGACCAATTATATTTAGCATATTGTGAATAGACAGTGCAATTGCTTACTATAGCTTTAAGTCAACTAGCTGTTGTCACGTTACATTGTAGCCTACAATTTCTAGTTTAAGTTTTTTTTGTCACCTCACTAGTGCCATACCACTAGCCTACCCCTAGATGGGAACATATAGGCTAAACAAGCAGAGATGTCTGCTTTACACAGTACGGTAAAAGGCTACCTAGTCTCTACAGCCACCTTGGTTCAAGTGAATGCAAAACATTGACGTTTGGCTTCCGTTTAGATATTGCTAAAAATGTGCGACGATTAAATATTCTAGGCCATGTTGCGTAGACAACGCACCTCACTGACAGATATCTCAGAACGTTGTGTATGACGTAAGCACTCCCGGAAGCCATAGGGAATGCATTGAAGAGACTGCATTTTTGGACAAAGGATGTTAACGTGAACGTCTATGAGTGGTCAGGATGATTTTCAGCCATATTGAAATCGCCCAAAAAGGGTCTGGAGCCTGGCTATACGTACTCTGCGGAACATTGGACGCTGATTGGATTAAAATATTTAGTGGCAGCACAGTCAGCTAGCGTAAACTGGTAAAGTTTGAAATTCCCTCCTCTCTCTTTCTCCCTTTGGCGGTGCGTCGCCCAATCGCCCTAAGGAACAAACCGTCCCTGCTATTGCTAATAAAATGGTGGTTAATGTGCTTTGGCCATTACGTTATGGGTAATGGTAGCTCAAAATACAAAAATAGAAACGACACAAATAAGTAAGAGCGAGAAACTCAATGAAACATTTTTGCGTTTCACTGATGCAATGTTCCCTGTGTGAGATCCACATTACTGTGATTCCTAATTAATTCCTGTTTAATCAGTGGCCAGCGTGTGTCTGGGCTGCAGCAGTGATTTCAGCTTTTAGGCCAGTCTGTTTGACAGTTAGGACGCACTGTTTTGTAAAGAGGGGTCAAACTAGCTCAGCAGGGCCATATCAGTGGCAAACCAAGCTGCAAATGCCTCCCCAACATAAGAGCTATCAGATAAACTGTTAACTAGAGTACTTTATGTTGGCCAACAACATCATTGCTTGAACAGAAAACAAGCTAGTGACAACCATCTAATGTTGAATTTCAGCCACACGCTAAGCTTATTTTCATGGTCAGAGATGTGAAATATTTGAGCAGAATTCTCTCTGTGTACATCCGGTCACCCCTTAGACGTTGTTGGCATATCTCCGAGGCAATTTTCACAACTATGAATAATTCACCAGATATTATTCCAAAGGTCATCTTATAGTAATTAGTAGCCTGCTGTTGACTAAACAGCCTCAAGGTACCATGATGGCCAGTTTAATTACAATTTGAAATGAGTGCACTGTTTGACAATCTCTATATGTGCTCCTGATGCTTCTACAGATGACACCTTGAAAACTAAGCAGGTTTACAATGAGTGTTAGCTTGTTAGCATAGAGCCAACACAAACATAGGAAAGTGCACTGTAAGGTTCAGAAGGTTGCGGTACATTCCGGTATAAATAAATAATGATGTAATTACTGGATACCCAGACGACCATCGATGCGTATGCCTGTTTAGTTTTTTTTTTTCCGTGGCACGATTAGACATTGTCGTCGCACGATTAGCTAATTACCAAGGGAAACTAATGGGGCCAGGCTGACAGGCCGGATCTCGTAAGGAGATTGGGGATTGAACATATGTTGAAGACACAGCCAAATTACACAGTCCAGTAAACCTTTGGCTTGTTACAAGGTACAGAACACAACTCTTCTTTGTGTCTTACACGTTAGGAGTCTGCGCTGTGAGATCCTGTCATGGACATCGACCTTTGCTCCGCATGCTAGAAGCTTCTTCTCTGAGGGTTTATATACTGTATGAATTCATAAGAGAACACTGGATCAAGCACTAATCCAAAAAGGGTCGCAGGTACAGACAGAGGCCCACAGGGATCAGCGAAGCTGCTGCAGAGCTTGACTTCAAGGCATCAAAGCTATAGCTGGATGGATGGATGGATGGATGGATGGTGGGTGGATGGATGGGTGGGTTGGTGGATGGATGGATGGATGGACAGATGGGTGGGTGTGTATATGGGTGGGTGGATGGATGGGTGGGTGGATGAATGGATGGATGGGTGGGCGGATGGATGGATGGACGGGCGGGTGTGTGGACGGGTGGGTGGAACGATGAATGGATAGGTGGATAAATGGGTGTATGGATGGATGGGTGGATGGATGGTGGGCATATGGGCGGGTGTATGGATGGATGGATGGGTGGTTTAATGGGTGGATGGATGGATGAACAGGCAAGAAGCAGACGACAGGCAGACAAAGGAAAACAGGGATTTAGAACATCAAATGACCACAAAATGTATTGCATTCGTCCCAGTGCACCAGCTGAAATACCATGAATAATTTAGCGTGGTGTGCGATTCCTCACAAGCAGAACGCAGGTACTGTACTGTAGGGCTGACAGCCTTGGGGCATCGGTTAAGATGCTGAGAGATGCTGTTGGGTCAATAGGAACAACATGCACAGCTGGGCATATTTTTACAATGATAAACCTTTTCTCTTTCTATTTACTTTTTTTACTCTCAGCAAATGTCAACCCCCCGGTGCAATAAATGATAAAATGACATTCAGACATGTACAGTAATTGGTAATATTATCCAGAAAGCTGTTCAATTGAAAATATATGTTGTGCAACGCTCATGATTTGAATAATGTGGTCATACACCTAAATGTAACTATTAAATGTAACTATTATATATATACGTTTACATTTGCTGCATAGAAATGCAGGGAGACAATATAGGGAAATCACCTTTTTTGCCAATCTGCACCACGTTGTGCTATAATATTGTATGTAAGTTATTTAATTGAGTAACACAATCTTGCCACACCTCTTCTTCCACACACGTTATTGGTCTTTTTATGCTCACCTTAGTCACCTAAGTTACAACCATAGTACTACAGTATATAATAATGGTTACAACACACAGGATCATTACAGTTCTCCAGCAAACAATGTCCTAGGCCAGTCCAAGTGTTTTGCTCCATCGGGGACAAAACACCATAAAAATTCATCAAAATGACCACTCCCTTCATTAAAAGTAATGAAAGCGAACTGCCAAAATAAAACGAGATACCTCCAACTAACTATTGCAACTGTATCACATGGTTATTGCATCTAGCAGTCACAATCACTTGCAGTTACCTTATGAAGCGCAGTTACCTTATGAAGAGCTTTGTTTTCTTACTGAATCCCTGGGCCTTCCTCAAAATCAGGCTGTAAAGGGCTTCTGGATGCGACCACGGATGGCCGTGTTTTCGGACAAAACAGCCTGCTGTGTTCGCAGGATGAATTGACAAGATATCATGAGTACCTTTTAGGACATCCTTAGCCCTCAGCATCAGTTCTCAGACATCAGACTAGATCTAGTACAATTGCACATTAGGCAAAGCAGCCTCAGACAATAATGAAGTGTAATGTAATAATAGTATGGATCTGGCGTGGAGGGTCGCCTAAAGCCTAGTTTATACTTGACAGAGTCACGACGGCACGATCTTAAAAAGAATACAAAAGACCGGAGTTCACACAACTTCCTCAACTTCCTACACATTTTTGTATACAGTGCCCCCTTTCATTTTGGGGAATATCGCTACGATACAGATTTCAGGTCGCGTGGAGTATGTAGTGCTCGAAGGCGAAGGGCTGCACGTCACCCAACACGGCAAGTATGTTGAGGCCTTTAGGCCGCGTTCGTACGTAACTTCTTTTTGGATCTGTAGGCCTCTTTTTTACATTACAACCCTATGGAGCGGACCGTGTTATAAAAAGTGTCATTGGCGCTGAATTTAAATGCTGCTGCAGACACTTTTTTCAGCAGCTCTGGGCTTCTTTTTCAGTTGAAAAAAGTTCAACTTATCAGAAGAAAGCACCCTACATCATCCACTTTTTTGACAGTTGACCAATCACAAGCGGCGAGGTGAGACCTGGTGTTTCAAGTAACAATTGTTTCAGCTGCTTTTTTTCTACATGAAAAATGCCTAGGCTGGCGCTGCTAATAAAAAAAAATAGGCCACGTTCAGATGTAACTTAATGGAACACCGATTAGAGACCTGCTGAAAGATGGTGCCCATCCATCTATCCAATAATACAGTATCTGTTTTTTCTTTCTTTCTTATTAGGAATGTTTTATTTAATTCTGATTTGTTCATGTTCCCGGCAACTGGCAACCCAATCAGTCACCAGATGTGCATTGTTATAAGCATGAAAAAGTAAATGTTATAAAACATTGGTAAAGGTTACTTGATCAGACATTGACTTAAGTAAAGCATAAAAGCACAGAATACGAATGACAGCCACAATGCATACTTTGAAGACGTAATATTTAATGGCTCAAGTAAAATTCAATGACAAGAAAAATCATTTCACCATGGAAGGTCTTTTTTTGTTTTTTTACAGATTTAAATGGGATATATTACAAAAGGCAACACATAATATTAACTGACCAATACACAACCGCTGGCAAGCATTTTATGCAAGCTTTCTCTCAGTATGAAGCAACCTTGACCTACACTCACTGATGACTAATTTACAAGCATACATTTATACCGTTATAGCATGTTTTGATATATTTTGTATAAGATACACGTGTGTACATACAATATTCTGGCAAAGTGCATGCCAGCATACATGCGCGCACACACACACACACACACACAAAATATGCCCTCATTAATATTATGCATATGTATCCATTCATGTCAGATCAGAGATTGTTGTCTTGTAATTTCTTGTTTTCCCTTCTTAAGCAACATACTTAATGCAATTCATTAATTTATTTTTGTGAATCATCCTTTTCTTCGGGTACCGCTATCTATATTCTGTATTTACCTCACAGAATGCCATGTTACTGTACCGGTACTGTACACATGATCTGTTATGCACGCTTAATTGAGTGTGCACCGTGCAGCCTTGCTTATTTCTAGAAAAGACCAACAGGAAATAGCAAACACCACTATTGATAGGGGTTATAATGGTGGATGTATGAGCGACATAATCAATTGACAAAACGGATGTTCATGCAAGTATACAGTAGATACAGGTGATCATTTTTCTGAATTTAAGTTAGCTGAAGGAAAATATACTGGTAAATCTAACAGTGCAGGTCCATAGACTTTACAAATGTATGGAATAAACGACAGAAATGTCATGCAAATGCACAATTATTGAGGTATCATTAGCTTCAGTGTGCTCTACTGTATTTTATGTCTGTTAAACCTTCAAACCTAAATCACTTAAAAAGAACCACAAACTAATGTACATTTTGTTTTTCCTTTGAAAGAAGATTCATTTAGTTGTACTGTTCCTTTTACATGCTAAAGGAAAACAAGAGCAATATTACTGTAATGCGCACAAAACCTTTATTTTTTTTAGTATTTAAACTAAAATGACTCTTTTCTTGATATGTACTATATGTACAATATTTCTATTATAGACTTGCCCTTCACTTTATCTAAATTAGGTTACTTGGGTATTAAGTCTAATGTAAAAGGCCAAACAATGAAAGACAACCTTAAAAGCTTTAAGTGCCAGTCCGATTGGTATACATAAATAAATAAATAAATACAAAAGGTATTGTTTTAGTGAAAAATTTGATCATATCTTTTTTAAATTGTGTGTCATTTCACACAGCAATAGTTTATCATTTGGCGAGAAAAAGGATTTTGGTTTATTAGGCTACATAAATGTTTACAGTAGAACACACTGTAACAAAGTGTCACAAAGTGCCTCATGCTAACTTTTTATTTGAAATTTAGATCTTAATAATAACCCATTACTGTGTTATATTTTCCCTAAATGTGAGTGTCTTGTATCATAGTTGTGTATACAAATTAAAAGGCAAAACAAAAACATGTTATAGATTTCAAAAACATATAAAATAAATCACGTGAAACGTGTTTCACAAATGTGGATAGCTTCACAGTTGATTTATACAGTATGATAATTCATTCAATTTGTTGTTTGTTTTGAATCAAATGTGTGCAATTCATTTTCATAATTGACTGAGGTGAAATTGAATTACCCCCGGCCCCCCTTGTCCCTGACATAGTGTCAGTTTTCTGATTTAATGATAGAGGTCCTGTCCCAAAGTGTCACAGGCTAATAGGCATGGCCACTCTTAGGTGCAAGCACACTGTGCCTTGTGTCTCCTCAAGAGACCACCACCTTGCTTTACGGATTCAGGCGTGCTCCCAATTTGTACAGGAAAATTAATGGTATGCACCATACGTCTGACTACAGTGGAAGCCTGGCTTGGAGCGGATGCCATTTTGGATACGGTTTGTCAGAGTATTAGATGAGGGGACATATTCCTTTCATCACACAGAGTCGTTAATAAGCCACTAAGTCACTTAGAGCACTGTAGTGCTGTAGTGCTGCAGCCGTGGATGATACTAAGTGGGTTTCGGTAAAATAGCAAGTCTCATAAACAGATTCTAAGGCCGTGATGCAATAATGTGGGCCTAACACAGTGCCCCCCCCTTCTCCGCCAACAAAAATGCATAAGCATCGCCTGATCTCATAATGGCTGCAAAAATGACATTACCAAAACTAATTTATTAGCAGGGAGCCAATAGAAGTTATGGCACTGTTGTCCACTGTGACCGATCCGGCACAGCGCATTCGTAGTGGAAGACAGCGAGAAGAAACTTTTGAAAGGGTAGCTGAGCAGCAGGAAAACGTTCACTATTATAATTAATATGGTGAACATTAGAGCTGGTAATGATATGACACGTTTCCGTAGGAGCTAAGCACTTGTAACTTCTATTTTTGGGCTGGTGTCTACGCCTTTTCATTGGCTCATCATGAGGCAAACGCACTTCATGCCAGCCTAGAGAACCAGTACAGGCCATACAAACACAATGAGAGCCGCTACCAAGATCACACACGGTAATTAGACGGTTGCAAGAATTTCATAATTGGCTCCATAGCACCTATTATGTTGATGTTCTTTAGCAGGGAATGCAAGAAATAAAATGAAAAAATGTGCAGGAAAACAATGGGTTAGTTTCCAGATCACATCTGTCTATACAATATGCCTTTCAAGGCTAAGCTAATGAGCTAATGCTTGGAATGAACATGTTTTTAATACAGACGGCAAAATCTGAGCAACTGTACGAAAGAAATCCTGTTTGTGTGTGTATATATATCTATATTTCTGAGTTTTGTTATGTTTTGTGTATATGTATTTGACTGTGTGTGTCATATTGTGTACGTGCACATACCTCATATTTCAGCTAGTGCATGTGAATATTATGTTATATTTGTGTATGTGTGTGCACTGTATTTGAGTTTGTGTATTGATTGTGCTGTGAAAAGAGAATGCCACAGACCACGTGTACTACCAACCATTGTCCTACTTATGAATTGTGAATTTCTTTTGTATCCATCTGCAGTCCCCTAACCCAAATAGACTCCAACAACACTTGCACACTTGACAGGATAGACACCCCTCCCCCCCATCAAGTGTAAGCTTCTTCTTTATACGGTGCAAAGCAATAATTCACCACACTTTGAACATAAACACCATTCACCCATAGCTCACAATTAACATTTAGTCTGATTTAGCTCACTCAACACAATATGCCGCATTTGCATCTGTTTATACGCAGAAAATTGTCTTTTTAAGTTGCAGTTCCAGTGGGTACAGTGAGCTTCGAGTGCCCTTTCTTGTAATGAAACACCAAATACCAAAAAGAAGGCAATGACGCTTATCTTTTCTGCTTGTTTGTTTGCATTTTGTCCTTTTTTAACTTTTTTTGTGTATTTTCTTTATTTGTGATGGAACTAATTTGGTATAGAACTACCATTGATTTACTATACAGAGGTCAGCTATGTAAAGACTTAATGTTCAGTTTTTGGAACAACTCCCCTACCTTTTCCATCACAACGCAAACTGCTGTCGGACGATCTCCCCCACTGCGACATAACCAACCCTTGACCCCTTAAGTTTGTCAACACCTAAACCTCCAATCATGCGTGCACACATGAAAACAGAGCGGCCGGGACGCCACATCCCGCCAAGAAGAATCCACCGCTCCCTTCCTACAGCTGGTGCTCGTGAAAGAAGGAGGCGCTGCCCCCGTTGGCGGGGTTCTGTTGCCCAGCCGAGGTGAAGCTAGCCAGGGGAATGACCTTGACCGGGTCCTCTTTCTTGCCACACGAGTGTCTGTCCAGCGTGTTGTAGAACTGCGGTCGGCCGATCCCTTTGTCCAGCTCGTCCTTTTTGGGCACGGATCTGCCCAAGGTGTGGCGTCCGTCCATGACCCCCATGCCGGCCAAGTTGCCTTTGGGTCCCCGGGCCCAGCCGTGCTGGAAGCCGAAGGAGGGCAGGGTCACGGTGGTGGTGCAGGCAGTGGCGGCGCCGCTGCTGTTGCTGGTTGCCGTGGCGCTAGCCGGGGTGGAGACGGGGCTTGTGGAGGCACTGCCGGGGGTCTGGAAGTGGGCCAGGGCTGGAGGCATCCAGCAGCTGTCTGAGTGACCTAGGATCAGACACTCTTGGGTGCAGTTATCTGAGGCCTCCACCAGGGCCTTCTGGAGGTTCACCTCCATGGCTGTGCAGAGAGGAAGGGCAGCGAGAGAGACGGAGAGGGAGAGAGGGAGAGGGCGAGACATGAATGAGAGAGAGATGGAGTGGAAGAGAGAGAGAGAGAAAGAGAGGAAGATGGAGAGAAGGAAAACAACTTAGTCAATCTGCCCCCACAAGATCCACTTAACTGCAGGTGCTGTACTGTACAGTATGTGACTACCGTTGAAGCATGGATTGACCTCATGAATCATAAAGCAAATAGGATAGTCACCCTCTCATATACCGGTTGACCTGCAAAATGGCAGCCTTTTAGTGGAATGAATGCCCATTATAAATGTTTCATTTTATCTTGTAATGAGAAAAATAGCAGCAGATCATTTACATTAATTTCCATTGGTATTCCCATGACTCTGTGTGTGTTTACCTACAATATGCAATGAATTCCCTGTAGCTTAATTAAGCTTGAAAAAAAGAGAAGCGTCTGGTTGTTTGTGTCGTAGATTAGCCTTAGCGTATTAAATATTTAATGAACATCTTAACAAAGCCTTGTTTGTTTTAATCACTGTCACTGATGCACACCCTTTAAAACTCTTCGTGATCTCCGTGACGCGATAATAACTCTGGTCGAAGATGAATGCTTCTGAGAACAATATTGGTGTCCTGGTATTATTATATGAGGTATAACGTATTTGCCATGTTCTGGGTACAGCTGATGCTAGTTAAACTGCGAGTGCGTTTGATTTGCATGTGAGGCTAAGCACTCAAACTATCTTATCTCATTATGTCTGCGCTGACATCACATGAGAGTCAGGGATGGGGCCCCAGCAATAAAGCCTATCAAGGTAGATAATTAGAATGTAAAACAGCACGCGCCATGGCAACCAAAGCCCGCAGTGATAGGTTTCCTATCCTGCACAAAGAAAAGAAAAAGGGCGGTGGGGGAGAGGGGGCTTGCTCGAGCCATAACATCAGTTCTCTTGGCCTCATCTTCAAGTCGTCACAGACACACATTTGCATATTTGCATTAGTTATAATGCTATCCATTTTTGAACCATCCTAGGCCTCTTGACACACTATTGCATTTTGTATATACTTCCCCAGTTGTGTGCATATCCCAGACACCGACTCCCGCCATATTGTTTTACTTATTCGCGGTTTTGTAAAACTCAAAAGGAATAGTCTCACTATGTGAGGATAATCAGCGAGTCAGTATTAATCCAAACTCCACTGAAAGTGGATTGTCTATTGTTACAAAATAACAAAATTACTTTTCACAGAAGACACATCAGTGCTCTAATGTTAGCGTTAATTATGAGAGCGGTGTTGGAAGAAGAATAGCCTGATATAAGGATATATTTGGAGTGCCCGCGTGGAGTAAAATCTGTCCTCCATATTGAACTGGAGCCTTGGAGCAGAAGTGTATAAATCCCCTGGGTGGTAAATGTGTCACCTTTCAAAGGGTCACTAACTTCATTAAGGCAAAAATGGATGTTGCTCACTCATTCTCTGAGCCTGCACAATGAGGTTGAGCCAAGTCCTTGCCTCCATCCTTCTCCTTGTGTTTTCTGCTGTTGTTGATGCCTTTTCAAGGTTCTGACTTTTTTGATGAAATAACACCATTAGCATAGATTTCCTACAGCACAGCTGAGCAGAGAGATGCCTGCATAAACAAGACATTAGCACACACGCACGCATGCGCATGTACGCACGCACGCACGCTGGTGCAAACGCGGCCACGAACAGCCTCCCTCTTTTAAACCGTAACCTATCAGCGCACACAAAAGGTGAGGCTGTCTTTATTGTACATTAGACATGAAAGCTATTCCCTGGCTTCACGGCCGCAGAGCTCCCACAGTGATAAAACCGTCTGAACTTGGCAGTGCTGTGTCAACAGCTTTGGGTACAGCTTCCAAATTTTGCACGTTATTTCATATATTTCTATACTGTAGAAAAAAAACTATAT
>JAODTR010000002.1:1566997-1602609 GCA_025399935.1 Amblyopsis rosae | reverse complement strand
CAAAGGAAAGGACAAGGAAGGGGGGTGTCTTTGCAATGAGGTGGAGGTGTGTGTGTGTGTGTGTGTGAGAGAGAGAGTTAATGGGGGGAGGGTTGCCGTTTGAGGGGAGGCAAAAGGAATGCAAGCGTGCAATTGCACTTAAAATAAATGTATACTCCTCATTTTGTGCCTGGAAATGCCCTTGAGGTGAAAACAGGCGCTCCGGTAAAGTTGTTTTGGTTTGAAACTCAGTGCGAGCGTGCCCCTCCCACGCCACAAGCCTCTCTACACCTGAAGAACGCCATCCTCTACCCCTCCTCTTAAAGTTGTTTTGGTTTGAAACTCAGTGCGAGCGTTCCCCTCCCACGCCACAAGCCTCTCTACACCTGAAGAACGCCATCCTCTACCCCTCCTCTTAAAGCCATGTCAGCTTCATGTGCACATGTGGCTGCACAACACCCTCTGCCCCTCCTCTTAAGGTCAGCTTCATGTGCACTGTGGCTGCACAACACCCTCTACCCCTCCTCTTAAGGTCAGCTTCATGTGCACATGTGGCTGCACAACACCCTCTACCCCTCCTCTTAAGGTCAGCTTCATGTGCACTGTGGCTGCACAACACTACAGCGGGCTGGGGAGAAAATCTGGGATATGTTTTTACAAGAAAGCTATGATAATGGCAGTGTGAGTTCATTAAAAAGCAGCCCACCTGCTGTTTAGGCTTGCTTTGGTGTCTCCGACCAAGCTTATGTTTCTGGAAAGACGTTATTAATAGAAACATAGCCCACAATGCCCACCAAATGCATCTATGACAAAGTTAACCAACCTATCTGCTGGGAAAATATATTTTTTCAGTACTTTTAAGCAGGCAGCTTGTTTGTCTATATATTTTGTATTCAATAAAACATAAAAAAACGGTGTTGAAATAGGGCGATGATAGGAGACATGTAACCATGGGGTATTCTAAATGAGTCCAGGCAAACACACAGAGACATAAAATAGCCAAGACAAATGTGAAAAAGTTTGGACAGTTGGACCAGAGGGGGTGGACAAACACCTGATGTATGACGCATAACTGCTACAATTTCCCCGCAATTGTCATACCAATAGTAGACATCAGATTAGAAACTATGAACTGCACAAACACATATGTATTTTCTCAATTAGCGATGAAAGGCAGCAAAATGAACATGTATTATTAGTATTTAATATTATTAGTATTAAAACTGTAGTAGCACACTCAAATTCTTCATATATACAATGGATAACAAAACGCTATTTTAACAAGCATTTCCATATTGAACATGAAAACCATCTCACTAGTGAGATGACTGCAGTGAGATCCTCGCCGCAGTTGAATATGGAAAACATCTCAGTGTCTCTGAGGGCTCTTGTCTCTCTCTCCTGCCACTCCCTCCTCAATAAAACCCACTGCTATTCCCAGGACAAGAGTCCCAATAGACAACACAAGGACTGTCAGGTAAAAGCCCCCACTAGTCAGTACATCTAGATATAGAAGACAGGGGGCTGTGGAAAGATGTTCTAAGAGGGTCACTTGGCGGTGCTTGTCTCATTGTCTTCCCCCAATCATTAAGATTTGCCCCTGGCTGTGGGAAACCGATGCCGAGCTAAAGATACGGTATTTATTTTTAAATATTTTTCATTCCACGCGGAAAATTGCTTTTTTAAAGAGGAATTTTCATACCTGTCCCAGTTTAGATGAACACTATTATAATGTGGCTTTTATGATTTGGTGGTTTTGAATGTTGAAAGTGACAACAGACTGTACAAGGCCATTCCAGAGTAAGATTGCACTGCTGAATTTACATGCATCATTATGTGGTACGAAACAGAATGTAATTATAATTTTACTATTGCAAATGTTAATAGAACATACAGACTGTAGCTATATGGGTCAGTCATGTAACAAAACATGCACATTTTATAATGCAGTAGTATACAGTATTTAGATAACATTGTATAGCTTACAACCTATGGCTA
This sequence comes from Amblyopsis rosae, assembly GCA_025399935.1. Classification (NCBI taxonomy): domain Eukaryota; kingdom Metazoa; phylum Chordata; class Actinopteri; order Percopsiformes; family Amblyopsidae; genus Amblyopsis; species Amblyopsis rosae. The sequence continues at coordinate 1,600,632 of JAODTR010000002.1, read as the reverse complement.
GTTAATTGATAATGTATATGTATTTACATTAGCCAATGGTTATTAACAAAGGTGATCTATACTATTAGTATGGGCTTCTATTAGCTACCAAAATGCACAATGTTGAGGTATTATTATTCCTCTCATGATGCTAGTGGGATGGGCCAGAGTGCTGATATGCTTGGAGACTCAAATCTGTCAGGGAAGTACTTGGTCAACAGAATATTCCAGTTGGAAGCATGATGTATGACCTGTAAAGTAGCACTTGTCTTCAACACAGCTTAAACCTGGTGCCTACCATTTTAACTGGCGCCATCAGTCTCCTCCAGGTAATGCAATTAGATGCCACTAATATCTCGGGACGCTCTTGAAACTGCAAATGCACTTTTGCTAAACAGCACATGCTGTAATAACCAGTGACAGCACTCACGGAGCAAGATTGAAAAAGCTTTTGCTTGTGATTGCACATGCAGAACACTCATTGATGGAAATTTAAAAAAACAAAACAAGCATATAGTATGCTTGTTTTGTTTCTATTAAACTGCAAGCAACTCTCGTGGAGTAAATCTGGCTGGTTTGATATTGTTCTAGAGTGCAATTGGACTTCTGTGGCTACTTGTTTTGTCTACAAGATCTGACTACAAGATAAAGCTATCAGGTTCAGGATCAAAACCCCAGGAAAACAAAAACCTAATATATTCACGAATTGTACGGTTGAACTGCTGGTTTTGCTTTGACCAGACTGCACAATTACATTCCTATTCCATCTAAACAAGAGATCAGGTGCCTTGGAACTCAAGAGAGTTTTCCTAACCACAAAAGACAGTTTTATTTTCCATTTACTAAAGAAAATGTAATCTTTCTTGGTGCAAATACTGAAGTATTGCTACAGATTACAGAAGCTTTTCATCCATCATGGACCATTCCTACTAAACAACAATGTATTATACAATCTCTGGTATACACAATTAACAACAGAAAAATAAACAAATGAAGATTTGAGGAGTATTACATTTAAGGTTCTTAACTTATTTATATTTCTACTCTGTTACATTAAAAAAGGTGTACTGTACATTTTGAGCAAGATGATTTGAGCAGTGTGTCTATAGTAGGTTGATAATCTCTGCCCATTGTCTCACTAAGGGTGGTGGAAATATGGTGCATCAGAGTGACACCCAGGGCCTGTCTTGTTGGTTGATATGCCAAAAAAATTACTTACATTTACTTAATTCGCCAATCAGGAAACCCTGCCCTGGTTTGTTATTGTTTCTCTAGGAGAGCAACAAGCAACCAGACAAGCTAACAGTGACAGTATCTCAAGCCTCCGTTAGGAATGTATGATTATTTATTTTTTGTAAATGCTAATTGCAGTTTGATTCAACATATACAAACTGACAGAAGTAGTTAAAAGGACAGTTATTGTGTGTAACGCTTTTAGCAATCACAGACACCCACACTGGAGATTAATTTCAGATTAATTGGACACGCACATGCATGTACATACATTACATTACCCTACAACACACACACACACACACACACACATACAGAATCCAAACCATAAAAATGCATTGCCTCAGGGCGGCATACTTGAATACATGTATTATTGTACTGTACGTTCATTGTATCAATCTAATCTTGGGTTCCATCTTTTCACATGAAAGATTAACTAGTACATAGGAAAATTAAACACAATGCAGATGCAAAAACTATGTATGTCTGAGAGACAGAGAGAGAGGGGGGGGGGGGGTGTTTCTGGGGGTGGGTATCAGATATTTTTTGCCCGCAAGGCACCGTCAGGATAAATCTTCTAAGGGATTATCCCGGCTACACCGTGTTCTCTTCTGTCCGCCTCTTTAAGCACACTTTGTAAATTAGCAGTTTGCATTGTTGATGCATAAATATCAAACACTGGATGGATTCCTCAAGTTTTATAAGGCACACTGTTGTTTATATACAGTACTGGCACGCTTGGACTCATGATGACATTGTACATCTTGATTAAATTTGCTATTCTCAGTGAGCGAACTCAACGGTTGCTGCATTGACATAAACACATTGCAAGTGACTGTAGATACATGTTTGAAGGCAATGAGCCAACATGAGGTAGAAAATAGAAAATACTAGGCCTTTCAGTCGTCCCGGTACCCTAATTTCCCTCTGCCTGCTAACTCAATAGAGGCCAGCATCTTAAATGAGTTACACATGGGATCTGATAGTGTATCTCCAGAAGAGCCCTTCTGCTTTTAATTTAACGGAAACTAATAGCTTAATTTATTTCTAATTAGACAAAAATTCACATCCTTCTTTAAAACTGTATCATATTCACCTGGTTCTACCGCCAGCTTGCTGCTTCGATAGTTCATGAATTTTAATTCATTTTGGAAGAGTCAGGTCAATCCCCAAGTTGCATGAAGAGACAGTCTTAAGTCAAATTGAATTATCCTCTGTGTTTCAGGGCTCTCAATCCCCACCACTATCTAATTCATTCTCCTCCACTTCATCCTCTAGCTTCTTTCAAACTCTCTTTTGCCTCATTTCATTGAGGTTCGTATAACTGCATTATTTTCCATCATAGGCTCCTCCAAGAAGTTGTCTTCACTAACCAACTGGCTCTTGACGTTTGAATGGAAAATATAAAGCTAGGGGAAAAAAATCCTAAAGTGCAAAATCAAAACAGATAAGGCAAGAGTCCTCACTTTGCTGGGGACACTGTGTATTGTGACACACACCGTCTTTTATGTGTTCACTTTAAAGTCGTCAAGGACAGTTAGTTTCGAAAGGCAACCTAATCCTGAGCGCTATGGATACATTTATGGGCTTCCATTTCTGTAACGCAAACTTGTTCCTTGTAGAATGCTTCCACTGGACAACAGACATCGCCGCAATATAACTTTCACATTAAACCACCCCGGTTGTGTATTGCTATGCAGGCGCCTTATCATGAAGTCCCATATGTCTGGTCCGGCACTCTGTAAATAGTCTCCGGAGAGATCGGCCATACATAAGTATCCGGCCAAAGTCATGCAGTAACAGGAACTGACTAAAGAGGGACTGTCTATCTCAGCAAGCAAGGACATTGCTGGAAGAGTTAATGGTGACCATAAACATTGCTTTTTAAATTACCAGTTGTTTTACATACAGTATACTACTCAATTTAAATAAGACTTAGACTGCATCTGTAAAATCAAGGTCAAGAGTGAAGGTCAACATCTTCAAGGTCAAATTATAATAATAACAACATTAATGATACTAATAATATAAATGAGAATAATAAGTAAATAATATGAAACAGTGGCGTGATTAAATATAAAGTTTCCACACAGTTGAATTGAGTTGAATCCAAAATATGTGACTTTTCCAAAAGTATCATGGGAAGCTGTATTGTTAAAAAGTATTCGGTTACAATAGGATTAGTTTCAGTGTGGGTTAAGCTAAGGGGTAAAAAAGAACCTGATTAACAGTTTAGACTTTGGCATCTAGAAGTTTGAGAGGTTACATTGTGTCTCGTGATCCTTTTTAAGTCTCTGCTCTTTCACTTCTGCTGCTGGAGTACTTCTCTGTGACCTGAATCCTCAACACCGAACCCATTTGAAAGAGGACGCCCTTTGCGGAAGCATGCTGTGCGTTCCTCTGCCGCATTCATCTTGAGTGACAAAGCGTTTGCCACTGACAGGGAGGGTCATCTTACAGGTTACCGTGTATGTTGCCAAAGAAAACATACGTTAGTTAACAAAAGTTGTCTCCGCAGCAAGACGCTGATTCATCATCTGTTGTAAAAGTCTGGAGTTGAAAGCGAAGACTGGACTTCATCCTGCCGCGCCCCCTCCCCCCTCCCCCTTCCCTTTGAGTCCCACAGAGCCATAATGGACACTGTCCAGAGGGAAACATGTGGTCTCCATTTACTCCCAGCTTGCGTCTTTGAGTCACGACTAGTGGTCGAACATTGATGAAGGGGGGAATGTTTGCGGGAGCTGGGGAGCTGTTGAAACTTCACCGGAGTGCCTGGACACCCCAGGCAATCTCTTTGTTGTGTCTAAAAATAGAGCGTCCCGGCGGTCCATCGTCTCTTTGAAAGAGCCGCGCTTCATTATTTCATTATAGCCGCCGCTCTCTGATTTACACGATGCACACCAGAGGAAGCCATCTTTATCTGAGCGCTGCGGCTGTGGCGAGAATTTGCTTACTGATCCCCCAGCAGAATACAGCAAGACAAGAAGGCGGAGAACTGCTCGGTGTACCCCACCCTCCGGGGCAGACATGATATGTTATCCATGCCCCTCCGGCCCCTTTCCACACACAAACACACACAACATAAAATCTGTACACATTGTGCCAATGAGTCCTGTTGCATAAACTTCTGTATCTTCCATGTTGAATAATGCAACGTGAAACAGAATGTGCTTTAATTGAGGATGTCAGGCTCGCCAACTGATTTCACCCCGTTTTGATTCAAATGGAGTCTTCCAAATGCCTCCTCCCAATCCTTTATCAGCCTGACGTTGTCGCTTCCGCATTACTGGTGGCCATTACCATTCCATGTCACTGGTATCGACTTTGAACTGTTTGCGACCCGGGAAACATCGCCTTTGCACAGTCAGCGTTCACAAAGGGATACAGAGCAATATTTGACGCGGGCATGTGTCCCGTGCATTCATTGGACGATAATATTGTGTTGTAGTGTGGCCGAGCAGATGAGGTGAACCTGGCTACCATGGCAATGGGCTGCAACGGCGGGTAAATCTGACGCACTGCAGGAAATGCATTTGGCAATTTGTGTGTATTCGTTCACGGAGACACACTTTGATTAGTTACCAGTGGTGTAAATCTCATGCCTCACAAGGAGTCTAAAAACATGTTTTCTGTGTGCCCCAGGACAAAAGAAAATCAGAAACTATTCTTGCTAGTGGCATTTAATCATCCTGACACCAAACGTGTTATCATGTTTGCACTGAGGAGGAATCCCTACAAAAGACCCCTGGAGGATTTGCCGACACCGGTCGATGTGAGTGTGTGTGTGTGGTGGAGGTGGGGGGTCAAACAAACGCGGTGTGTCTGGGTGACCTTAATCACTTGCAGGTTCATGCGGTCTCTGATTTCACTCGTCTGCCTTACTTCAGGTCACTGCCTCAAAGTCAAAGTAGGGCGCAGTCATTATCGCCGGGGAGCCGAACACAATCACTATACAATAAGGTCGACACAATTCACTGAAGTGTTGGCTATTTCCTCCGGGCCTGGCACGCGCTTGCACCGTGACCACCGCCGCCTGTCTTGAATTCCTTCTAATTTATGCAGCAAGACAGACTGTATCAAAAATAAAATAAAAAAACATATACTATACAGTACGTTATATATACACATTACGTTTTATATATATATATATATATATATATATATATACACACACACATACACAGACACGCATACTGTATATGTAACTGCAGCCTAAATGGTGTGTTTTGAGCAGTAAACAAATTATAGGACTGAACTGTGATGAGACAAAATTCCCGTTTTTATATGAATCTGAATTTTTAAATGGCACTGTATGCATATCCATTCAATATCACCAAAGGCCTTGCTTGTTTCCGGCCGTACATTTGGTCCGCTCGTGCGTCATCAAAATCAATTGATGTGGGGGGGCGGCTCTCCGCCTATCCCCTCCCCTCACCCACTTCCATGACTACATTTTAGAATTACAGTTGTGCAGTGGGTGGAGTCAAGTAACCTGACACGCCAGATATGTGTCTGTTAGACACGTCCATCTGGGAGCCATACATTCAAAACTGTTTTAAAAAGGAGGTGGTTTAAAAAGATTGGCATGTGATTGGACGAACCTGTGAACCAGCAGAGTCTGTTGTTGTCCACTCTGGCATCAGAAAAGTCGGGAGAAGAGTGAAAACATAATTGCCATTGAGTATGATGCTATATTGCAACATCTTCGTCAACCTCTGTAGGACTCGGCATTGTTTTTGAGTTGGTATCAAGTCACCTACGTAACACCTAAACCACGCCCGTAGCTAAAAGTACAACGCTGATTGGCAACATACTAGGTTTACCGGCCTGAAACACAATGATTTCAAAGCTCTCCAGACTGATTCTCTAGTCAAACAATATCGAGATCAGGAAGGGTTCGCAAGGCTAGAAGTCAGCGCTCAGAGCTGTACTGAAGTTAGAGCTCAGAGCTCTGCTGAAGTTACACTTAAAAGATGAAGTGTGTGGTTCTTTACCTTCACAAAATCTCATAATATAGTGGAAGCAAGCCCAATAAAAGCAGAAAAGCAGTATAGTGCAAAGTAATATGAACACATTTGCATGTGGGGGTAGGGGGGAGACATTTTTAAATAGTTAAGAAATAGAAAAAAAAGAGAAAAAAAAAAACATGTTTAAGGAGAGATGCAACGAGGGCTTCATACTCCATCTATGTTAATCACTTCAGACTAGCTGCAAATTTCCTAGTGGTAATGGGAGACATGAAATCAAACTGATTGTAAAAGACAACAACTTTGCTCGAGCTGGAAAATATTGTATGAAGAGAATTCTAATAAAAACAGAGTAAATTTTGCAATATGCTAATGTATGCTAAATCTCTATTTTTATGAACCAAACAAAACTAAGATGTAATAACAAACTATTAAACGCGTCTTGGGTATGTGGAAAGCACCAATTTTCCTAAAAATTCATAGAGCAGCCTGATATGAATACATATCACCCCATAATGACCATCTGACCAGCCAGGCAGCACAAACTGCTCTCCCAAAAGACATGTAATAACCTGTCTGACTAGTGTACGGGGCACTCCTATAGTTTTGAAAGGCTGCATGATCAAAAATACTTTATGACCACCTATGAATATCACGCGCATTATTTAAAAATGCCATTCACAATATCCCTGAGTATACCTTTCACATTTAAACCTTTTAGTGGTCACACATTGTATTATGGAACATGATATGAGAGGCACAGCAATGATTCACTCAGATTGTATCTTGTGTTTTACTTTCTCCATATTAATAGCAACATGTAGCAAAAGTGTCTAAAATGTTTTAAATGCAGAAAATACTCGATCACATAACACTGTTGAAAGCCTACAAATGTGAGATTCATGTTTGTATAACCTACTGGTTAATGTCTTGGCTTCGAACAGGCAAAAGCCTCTTCAACAAAGCCAGAGAGCTCCGATACAAAACATTCCCATGAGCTTTGAGATACTGTACAACCACTGACAATGGACATTCACTTTTCTGTGCTCCAGTGATTATTCTCTGCTAATGACACCGAAGAAAAGATAAAAAAAAAAATAAATAGATGTACAAATAAAATTTGTACATTTACGAGAAAAAAAGTTTGATATGCTCTGAAATTATAAAGTCATACATTTATGAGGAAAAAAAAAATCACAAATTTGAAAAGTAGGGGGAAAAAAATAAGAAAAAAACTTTTTGAGATTAGATTGGGATAAACTCATCACACCACAAACACTGCTGTGTATTACACTATGGTGCTGCAGTGGATGGCCAAATCAAATAGTTCTTAGTCTGATTCAAACATAAGGATATGCTTGTAGTTTTTGCCCGGAATCACCATAATATCATAAGCATCTGGACTTTGGAGAGCCATCGCTGGCACCTACAGCACTGTCCTCTTGGACGATATTGATCTTGAGGACTGATTCATTGGATCTGTTGTGGCCTAATGTGTTCTGATGTATCACAAATCTTAAGAACTGCCCATACTGTAGATATAGCCAGTGATATCCTTGCATCTGTCCATTTTGTTGTGGGTTCTGATGTATAAAAGCTATCACCTCAAGTATGTTTTCTTCTGAAATAGCCCAATATATAGTAATGTCCATTCAAAGTCCAGGTGCTCATAAAAGTAAACTCTTGCAACTTAATATTTTTTTATTATTTTTTTATTGGCAATATTGAAATAATTTGTTATGTTTTTGGAAGACATTTATTTTTAATCAGTGCCTTTTCATTGTGATAAAGTTGAAATTAGTAAACACAAATATGGAAACCTAATCAATATTGCTGTTTTAAGTTGCTCATTGCTATTTTTGTAGAAGATTTTGCAACTGAACTCTTTGTATGATTTTATATAACTATATTAATATTTATAATATAATGTTTTCCCCCTCACATGGTTGCATAATTGTTCTTTTTTTTTTTACATATGGCTCTAATACATCGTTGTATAATCCAAACCAACTCACAAGTCTTACAGTGACAGGAAAATGTAAAATATACAAATTACATTCATTTCTCAAGAAGTATCAAGGAAAGTATAATTACTATCACTATCAGGATATCTGTCCGTGCAATTGCCAGAGTATTCAGCTTCAAATGTGTCTATTCTTCAAATGTTTATCTCTGGTGCCTTTTCATGCAACACGTTTCAATCCATGCTTGTCATTGGGTGAAGAGACACATTTAAAAACATCATGTTCTTCTCCAGCTATGAATTAGCTTTTGCTGTGTGCGTATTTGAAGGGGCTACATGCGGAGCCACTGCTTGTCTTTGTGTTTATGCCTTCAAATTGAATCTGACAGATACAATATCCATTTATAATACACACCTGCACACACGAAGATCAGAAAACATGAATTACGCTGACAAAATGGTTCCTCTGCGCATGTGAGGGTACGCAGTCCTTCCCACTCATAGCTCTTAGCTCTAATTAGTCAATGGACTGATCTCATTAGACAAATGCTTTTGTTGCGGCTCTGCAGCCCTGGCTAAGGAGATTTCCGGAGGCATAAGGTTAGAGAGGTGGGCTTAGGAAACAAATGTAAAAGTCCTAATGCCTAATGTGCAGCCATACTTATACAGTGCACTGCATGTAATCAGTTCTATTGCATCTCCGCAGCGCCAAGGAAAACTCTCAATACCGAGTCATACCAGGAAGCTTATATGGGTGTTTTCACACCTCATGATTTACAAGTAAAGCCAATTCCCCATTTAATGACATTGGCTCAAGACATTTTTTTTGGTTGATTGTTTGTTTGTTTTAGTTTTTTTTATTTGTCAGGAGGTGTTGCAATTACCCCCAAGTGAATTCTGGGTGTATAGCAGGTGTCAACACATCACTGCTTGACAAGTTGGTGGGATATCACTCTCAAAATATCTTCTCACTACCAGGTGTGACCTGTCCACTAAAAATGGGGAGTTTGAAACCGCATGATTAGCACACGGTCCGGTGCAGTTGAACAGGGTTTGCAACAGAACTAAGAGCCGCCATACACTCTACACCGCTCGCTTTATGCGTTGGTGGGGGATACCGTCAGGACGGAAAAAGACAATTGTCTGCCCTCTCCCGATTATCCCCGGAAAAGCCTATAATCTGTTTTAAGGTACTTAAGGAGTCAAGCGGCAAATAAACAACACTGATTATGATCCACTGTTCTTTTCATCTTCTAGAACATGGTCATGTGTATCGAGGTGGGATGCGCGGGAAGGGGGGGGGGGGGGCAATTCATGGCTGCCCAACCCCCATCAGAGCCATCTGGTTCTGCAAATGTTAAGACCGCGTAATATCTCTTTCCCCACCCCCGTCCGAGTCCTCTGTTCAAACCAGATTATCTGTTTTTGTAAGGAAGGGACAGGCATTTTATCGTCTCCCAATCTCTTGAACAAAAGCAAATCTAGAATTAGGGGTAGTGGGATTACCGGGATTAATGAGAGAGGCCAGTAGACATGGCTGCCATCCAACAATGTCTTAAATTGCTGTTCTTTAGCACAGATACGGCTTTTGGCTTTGATAAATTAAAAGCGCATAATCAGTAATTGTATGCAGTTTTGACCACAAAGGTGTAGGGATGAGCAAACGCGGGTCAATCACATTGCGTGGGCATACTGTACAGTACATGTATGTACTTATGTAATGCATATATGTGCTTGGATTCGTATACAAACACAATCTGACTGTCTCAAACAAACACAAGGACCATTTCACTGTAGCTAGATCGCTACAGTCTTTAGTTTTACTCTTCTTTTTTGTACTTTTAGACGCGCACACTTGGTTTCAGTTGAAATTAGTACAATTCCCTTGCATGCCCTGCTCTAACCCACATCCTACAGTCACTTAGCATGCATCAAAAAGTAAACAGCGAGCTGAGGAGGGAATAAGGGGCTTCTGTAACTGGTGTAATGCAATTTAGCCTTTAAGTGTGGAACATATTTTTTTGTTATATACACGATATGGCCAAATGTATGTGAACACGCCAAGCAATTATTGAGTTTAGGTGTTTCAGTCACACCCATTGTCAACAAGTATAATTAATACTATTTATAATAATAATAATAATAATAATAATAATAATTAAGCACAAAACTATACAATCCCCATAGACAAACAGAATGAGCCTAGTGATGGATCCACTTTTTTCTCAGTTTGTGAAATTTCTGCACTTCTAGATCTGTCCCGGTCAACTTAAGTAGAACAGCTCAAACAATAGACCACGCACGCACACCAACAGAGGTGGTGAAGCTTTGTTGCATCAATCACCACAGTTCCACACTGCCTATGGAAGCAACATCAGCACACAAACAGTTCACTGGGAGCTTCATGATGTGTCGTTCCACAGAAAAGAAGCTGCACACGAACCCAAGATCGCTATGTCCCCCATCCCAAGTGTCGGCTGGAGTGGTGTGAAGCCGTTGGATTCCGGAACAGTTAGTTACGTGTTTTCTGGAGTGATGAATCACACTTCACTATATATATGATGGAAGAATCTGGGTTTGGCGGATGCCAGAACTCTGTATGCGGAGTGCCAACCGTAAAGTTTGGTGGAGGAGGTATGTCTATGCTAGATATACTGTACATTAGACATTCTAGGCAGTTACAGTGTACCAGAGAGGGTGCAACGGACGGCACTTCTCGTTCAATTTCTGAAGGGGGTGGGGGCTTTTCACCCTTTATGCAGACCGGAACTACTCAGCATTCTATGCTAGGCCATGGGGGAGGTACACAGATTTCATTATATCATTGCCCATTATTTCTCTCTGGGGGCGGTAATGGGTATTTTGAGTATATTACATTCATTCCCAAGTACCTACGATCAATCTGAGGCCACAACAGTATTTCTGCAGTGAACTGTTTTGGGGTAAATTGACTTTGTTTCAAGCCATGCATGGTAGATTTATCTGTCTGGGTGCTGCCTAATCGGCCTCCACAGCAAAATGCTATTGGTGACATGCCCACTTAAGAGACCAGATAGTGTTCAATTGATGCTTGCATTGAAATACATTACATTGCTCATATTGTTATCATTCCCGTTTCCTTGTTTATACACTATAATACCAGCTTTGTGGCAACACATTGCAAAAAATGCCCTATCAAATATAAGTGCAAATATATTAGTTATGAGCTTTCTTATGCTTAAAACAAGCACGTTTAACCGCCAGTGCAGTAAGTGAAATTCACTTGATAAGATTTCTTAAATTAATTGCTGATTTACTTAATTTACGTCACTAGATAAGATATTAGAAACTAGTCCAAGTAGATTTTAAAATCTAAAAACAAGATTATCTCACTAAATTAGATGTTAGTTTTTGCAGTGAAGTTTGTTGCGGAGGAACTTAAGTGGCCTGCACAGGGATCTGCCGCAGACTACACTGACAGCATCACAAGGTATACTGAACAATGACCCACAACAGGACTTGGCTAGGTTAGAAAACAGCCTCTGTTAGCCCCTGCAGCATAATAGATTGCCGGGCAGGTTTTTCAACTGTACAATTCAAATTGGGTAAAATGAGGCATGCATTTCAATGCAAAACAACTGGGTGCTGCCAGTGCTCGATTGCAGATATTCACAGAATTCAAATGCAAGGGGCATTGACCTGATGCTTGCCATTTGTAACAAACAGTATCAGTACAGTACAAGGAAAAGTTAATGCACACTGGTAGTCAAATGTACTATCAACACACACACACACACACACAGGAAAGAACAAGGGCCGCAAATTACATTTAGCCTCTCTCTCTCTCTCACTTTTCCTTTTTTTTTATTTGTATGCCTTTTGTGCTCTCGGAAGATTAGCGTAAAACCTGCATGTTTGAAAACTAATGTTGAAACCACAAGATTAAAGCCTGGGGAGTAACAGTGGAGTTGCCCTGCAGAATTACAAACCTTATTTGACCCTGTGACAATTGTAGTGGCATGAACTCAGAAAAGCAATCGAACATCTATATTTATAAAAAATAAAGAATTTAACGTATTAATAAATAAAAAAGATACGTGGACTGAAAACACATTTGGAACAGCACACTGCCTAGAAATCATATATGTCGTTTGCACACTATCAACGATGACTGTTTTAGTTCTTGCTATTTTAACAAGGAGCAAACAATTGTACTAGCAATCGATGTTGCTCAGATCCCTGTGCCACAGTCACACCTCGTTTAATCAACAGAATTGTTTTCAATGAAAACAATCTCCGGGCTGTAGAGCCACTCAGTATCTCAAAAAGCAGCACTCGGTGGGCTTCCACCCTGATTTGATTGTTGCACACACAAAGGTAGCTAGACCACCGCTGCTACTGGGGGATGATTGAATTATTCAGTTTGGCAGAGATTTGGCAGCAATTGTGTGGAGTGTTGCCTTGAGTGGAGTGCAACAGCAAGGCGACGTCTTCTTGTTTCCTACCATCATTGCACAGCGCAGGCATAAATAGCGCCTGCTTAGACAGTCACTACCGCTCCGGGGCACCAGCACATCAGACCCCGGGCATGCGCGCTGCTCGGCTAATTCATCCGCATGTCCCCGTGGACACCTTTAAATATGAATGGTCCACGAATAGCGGGGAAATGAAGGAGGGGTGTAGTGTGGACACCAAATTAACTGCAGTGAATTTGCAGCCTTCGTATATCCATAGCTTTACATATAGCAACATGGCAGGTTTTAAAATAAGAGTAAAAACAGAAAACCACAGTGAAAATAAATATACAATAAGCACAATAGTGAACACAATAAAAAGTCTGAAATACATAACACTTAAAATCAAATAAACATAGAAAAACAATGTTAGAAATCCTGTCTGAATAAGTGTTTTGAATTTACAGGCCGTTAACATGATATGATGGTGGGCGTCATTGCCAATGCTTAAAGTTTCAAGACCGTAACATGATTTATATAGCAAGCAATGGACATTCTTGGTTTTATAAAAGGTTTGTGTGAGGATATAAGTGTCCAATAGTGTGTGCTTGTGTGCTTAGATGAAAACTACAGCATGCTGCATGCAATAATTTAGATTAATTAATGTATATGTATTTAACTGATATTACAAATAAAAAATACTACATTTACCACATGAATGATATACTGTGCTCTCTCTCTCTCTCTCTCTCTCTCTCTCTCTCTATATATATATATATATATATATATATATATAAATATTATCTCCATACACTTTTTGGAGATTACCATAACTTTGCCAGCTTGTCTCTGAAAATGTTGCTTTTATAAAGACATTTATAGAGACATTTTTGATGGTCAATTAATTCAAAAACCTGTCAGAGATCTCGCATTGTCAATCCATCCTGTCTCTAGCAGATATGACAACATGGATCCAGGGAATTGTGTGGGTGACTTGTAAATCAATGCAATACGAAGATGTGTATTTATATAATGGCAGCCCTCTCTGCAATAATATCCAGATGAATATAGTCTAGTATTATATTGCACTCCTTAGGTCAGTAAAGTAAAACTGATCACAGTGGTAAACCATGATTGCAGTGATTATATCTCAAGGTCGTGGAAAGTCACACGATCAGATTTGTCCTTAGTGACTAAGGAATACTTTTCCCACTAAAAAAATAAGCACATGGACTTTTTGGTAGAGGTTGGATTTAGTCAATTACGCATTTGCTGTCTTGCATTTTCAATAGTTAGACTTTCAAATGTGTTCCTGTGCCCTATTGTAGGTTCCTACAGATTTTGAATGCACATCTCGGAGTTAAAGAAAAATGTAATAAAGGACATATGGAAGGTCTCACCACCACTGTTCAATAATGTAGCATGTTATTTTCCTGTATACTGTATGTAGCCCTGACGCAGATATCATTGCATTATGTGTAATCAAACATATATATGACCAGCTTCCTGCTGTGTTAGATGTTATTGAATACTACATCCTCATAAATCATGAATCAATATGTCAGGAAAGCCACTCTGGCAAAGCTCCTGTTAGTTGCATTCTGTAATACAACCATGAGACAACCTTTAAAAGTAATTTTATAGTTGATAAAAATCTCTGGAAATGCACTTGGACTGAAATAACAAGCTGATTCTGAAATAAAACCAGAAGCAACCGCAATGTTGAACATAGGTACGTTCTCTTAGAGCAAGAATGAAATTGACTGGACCAAGACATAAAAGACACTTTATTTGTCATTGTAGGCATACAGTACCATTCTCATTTTTTTTTTCCATAAGCAACACCAAGTACTGTATGTGTGTACATTCTCCATGTATAAACATTCCTTGATTTTCTTTGTGACTCACTCATATATGACTTGCCACTTCATTAGGCATAGCAAAACCTCAAAATTATGTTTTTCTTCCCTATTACTTATAAACTCTGATTATTTTATGGTACCTTTTAGAAGCACAAATGTCCAGGTTCAGACGTTTACATTTGCAGAGAATAGTGTGTTAAAGTTAAAAGCCACTGTGCATTTGGCTATGTACTGTACAGTCAGTGTTCTAAAAAAATAGTGAGATATAATAACCACTAAGAACCTGGGTGCATGAGGGGTGTGTACTCAGTTTCAAAACAAAACAACATGTTTGTAATGCTGTGTGAATGTTAGATGCCAAGGAGTTCCCCTATAATACTTAATTCTGTGCACATTTTATCTAATGATGCGCCGAATGAAAGCTATTTAACGATAAAACATGATTCTGTCCAGCTCAGAGATATACGGTATGTTAACTAACTCCACGGTCCAACCAGGCTATCCTCATTTAAAGTGTAAACGAGGCATTTGGCAGGTCTGCATTAATCTATTAATAGAAAGCTGACATTTGTGCACTCTGTGAGAATGCTGTGCTGGTGTGAACCATCGTCGCTAATCAATTAGGACATACTTCCCTCGAGGGAAAAGCAATAGCTCTTTTTCTTTTGAAACTAAGTTACTTTGATAAGCAATTTAACATTTTGTTTATTTGTGCACTGGATTTTGTAATGTTTTTTTTTTTAAGTCAAATTGTATCTTAACATTTTGAAAGCGACAATCTACTTTATCTAGTGGGTACTGTATAGCGTCCAGTGACAATATTTATCTGATATGTATTCTTCTTGTGTGTTTGTGTAGTACTGTACTACACATCATGATAGCAAGGTTATCACTACCAACCTAATATCTTTGCCTCTAAAAAGAGATACGTATAAAGAGAGAGTAAAGATAAGCATGTGCCAAAACTACCTGTACTCTACTGCCTTCTGTGGACATCAAGGTGTCCCCACCAAATGTCCATACGTTTTCGAATGGTACAGTATGTGTATCTCACCGGTTTCATCATTGCCTTTGACTAGTGGAGTGTTATGTGGAAGACATAGAAAATAGTGTGAAACAGTAGCAGGTATTGTACTGTACAGTATATTGCCACAATGATGAGCCAATTAAAGGTGTAAAGGCCAATGCAGCCACACATTTGAAGGCACAGTTCGTGGCACTACTGTGTAAAGAAAGTATGCTCTGTAGGGTAAACAAGTCAGTATGCTGTAAGCCTACACACATTGTGTAGTCTTTTGAAAAAAGAGTGAAAGTGAATATTAGTGAATATTTCAGAGCAATTAGCAATGGTAATATGTGTTGAATGTTAAGATCATGCCCCTCCCCCATGAATAAGAGTCGTGGAAATGTGCAATACAATGCAAAAGACTTTAATAAATGTTCAAAGCGCACACATACATAAACAAAACAATTACATATTTTTTCCAAACACTGGCAAATAAAGTCAATTACAAATATCATGTAAGGTGCATATTGTACTTCACATTGAATAAAAGTGAGGTTCTGTCGCCCTTAGGAGGATAAAAGCTCTACCCATGTATGGGCCTTTTATTTATTTTTTTTCGATTAAAAAAATGTCCCCAAAGATCAGGCAAATCTAATCATTACACAGTGCTAGGATGCTATGTTTCGATCATACTGTGGCTCCTACGCAATAATGAATACATTACCATAATTACATGAATATACCGTCTCCAATAGAACAACCTGGCTCTCTAAGAGGTAATACACATACAATTAAAAGCTTTAAAACAGACTTAAGTCTGCACCTTGACATATATAATGGAAAAAATACGAAAATGCTTCCAAGCCAATGTAGTACTTAACCAGTTTATCAAAAACGGTAGCAAGTCATGTTCAATTGTACAGTTCCAACTGAACACAGATGTGTCCATTTTAACGGTTTTAATTGTACGGCTACTGCACATTAAATGTATGTATACTGCATGATCCATTTAAGCCAAACCGCTCAAGCAGTCTTTAGCTTACCACTGAACAGAACTTTTTGAACAACAATGCTGCTAACCCATCAACCGGTCAATGGTGTAGAATTGTACAATATTATTCTAGTGAGGACTCATTCTAGTGCTTTTACATGTAGTTTGTACAAGTGTTTGTGAGGCTCCCAGCTCCAATGGCTAGTATTTTTTTCTTTCTGTTAGATGGCAACTTATTGCTGCTTTTAACGTTCATGTCTGTATCTCCTTTGTCAGTTTGGTGCTCATTATACTCCTTATCTCCAAATTTGACTTGAATAAATAATGTGCCAATGTAAATAAGTGCACGCTATCTAGTTATATTTGCTTAAGCCGACCAAATCATATTAACAACTGCCTGAGGATAATTATAACCCCCCTCCAGCCACAATGAAGTATATCTCACAGTTTTTGTTTACATGCGAGTGAGATAAAAAAGGTTAGGCTTACATCTCCTCAGTTCTGCCCTAAACAGACAGCTTTTGATTATAAATCCAGAATTTTGTCCATTGTGGCTTACAGTAGTTCAACATACCCACCCTGCCTTCATCCCACTGTAAAAAAACAGCAACAAAAAAAACCACCAAGGCGATCAGTAGCACAGTTGTAAGCACATCAAAGGTGGCTGATGGTGGGGTTGTGCATGTTACTGTCACATTAGCGTAACTAACGATTGTGGCACCAGAAGTGGGACAGAAAGAGGTGATAACTGACAATGTTCCACTGACGTGAGCCCATTAATTATGGAGGTCACCTGCTGTGAACCTTGCAGCATCCCAAACACTACTCACTGGCTCCGTTAGCTAGCCCAGATAAGAGCAACGTCAGATGTTGCAAAAACAAAATGGTATGGAAATAAAATGCCCACAGGGCAGTTAGAACAATTAAATAAAAACAATGCAGAAAGGCAAGAAAACATATCAATAAATATAAACACTGGCAACTCTGTGATAGATATACATACGTACATATAAACATATTTTACAGAACTAACCACTGAATATGGATTCGAGTATACGGAGAGGATGTAGCAGAGGCTGGATTGGGACATTTTTCGAGAAGGATTCAGAGCAGATCTTCAAAGACACAGGTAAGTACTAGCACAAGATTCTGTAAAGCATTTCAAACCTCCGACGGATTCCCAATATGAGCTTTGTCAAGTTTGAGGCAGGCAACGCGATGTGTATCACTGCGCTCTCTGTGATCCCCCCCTCCCCCTCCCCATTCAAGTTCATCTTTCGCCACCCCGACTTCAACGGAGGAGGTTGGGTATTGTAGGCTGTAGACACAGTAAAGCATTTCTTTCACCTCATGTAGTTCCTTGTTTTCTCCCTCTGCCCTCTCTGTCTTTCTCTCTTTCTCTCTTTAGGTAGTGGGAGCTAGAGATTGATTTTAATCCTGTGGGCGCGAGCTGTACCTGCCCCACAGAGTGTGCCATAGTGTGGTGGTTTCAGTGCCGTCTCCTGAAATATAGAGAGACAGACAGATATAGGGAGATTGTCGTTACAATATCATTGAGCTCTGACCACGCCAAGCTGTAGCCGATGCCATTGAAAGGCTACGCTTCACATTGAATAAAATGTCCCTGCCTGTGGATGATTCTTTCTAATTATTTGTATTTATTTCAAAGAAATATAAAAAAATAGAATACATTCTTCAAGGCACGACTGGCAATCAAGTCATTATCTTGTCAGATTTCCTTGAAGAATGCTACAGGTGTCACGGGTTTGTGTATTTTTTTCCTGTACTTATCAGAGCATGCAATCTTATCCAATTATCACTCCGAATTGGTCTTTTTTGGGTCTCCCACCACACTAGTGCAGCACTCCTCAAATCCCATCAGAAAAAGCCATTTGGATCAATTTAGGCCCACTCTTGGGGACCTTTGCCAGTAGCTCCTCTGATATGTACAGATTTGACATTTTGCCGTTTTTCAGTCCGGTAAAAACATCGGCAAATGCAGAGTTCTCAGTCATGAGTGTGCTGCTAAGGAAATGAAAGAACTGCTGTAGTTACTGGGATTGTGACACGGGCATGCTGCTTGTTGAGACGTCAGATGTAGGCCCCCTCCTTTGGCTATATGCATCACCATTAGTCACCATGAGCATTTTGACATCCGACCATGGGTGGCATAGAGTGTGAATAGCCCACCCCAACCCGCTAGACTACACAAACAGAGACACGGCAAAGATGTTGTTTAGCATCGCGCTAGATTGTCCTTGAGTGTCTTGAAAGGCGTCTACAAATAAAAATGTTGTATTCATTTACGTGCAGTCGCGATTTGCTTCACAATTCACATACTAACGGCTAAAACATTAGCGTACAAAATAAGTTTAACTTAAACTGTAAAAAAAAATAATTCTACAGTTTTCCCCAATTCATTTTGATATAGTTTTTCTGTTTATTTAAATGTGTAATGTGATTTAACAAAATTATTATGTGTAAATTGAATACATTAAATATCTATTTTCTATCTATTTAATATGACAGTATATTCCTGTTCTTTTTTTTTGGACAGTTTTCTATCTTTTTTAATATGACAGTTTTTCCCAGTTATTTTACAGCAATTTACCAGCACCCCTGCTGCTAGAAAAGCTCTGTTTTTTTTACTATGTTTATTTTTACAGTGTAGGCACTTTATTATCAATGCTTCAAGTGACTCGCGCTGACCTCAGGGCCGACTCTACATGCTCTGTGGTCGCCAAAATATGGGCCAAACATAAAAAATAAAAGGTGTTGGCTTTTATCTGCCCTGCATATTCATGGCGTTGCCAGAGCTCAGTGGAGCTATTTGATCTGTCTACATTAAACGCATAACACTGACTGACATGGGTATTTCATCACTGGAGGGAGATTGACCTCCAGCGTAACAGGGGTGGCAGCGGTGAGGGGGTAGTGTTAAAGAAAATGATGAGATGAGTAAAATACAAAGGGTGGGAGGAAGGGTAAACCTAGAAGGGAGGGAGGGTGTTGTCTTTGCAACTGCCACGCTTGCCTGTATAATGGGGCCATATGGTGGCACAAATATGTGGTCTCATATGTGGTCTCTGAAGTACTTTTTTTACAAGCTTTTCTCTTTAGCAGCTACATTTGTAAAGTCCCTGCAAACATTCCGTTGACCTTCAGCGGTACAGTAAGCATCCCTTCCCTTGTGTCTTCCCATTGTTATTCCGTGGGTGGGCTTTTCATCTCGGGAAGCAGGGAGGTGGGGGTGTATTCAGAGTGACTCTAAGGTCCCTTAAACCGCTGTTCGTCACTTTAATGTAGAAATAAATGGGAAATATTACAACCGGTGAACTGTGGTTCTAATCATATATAATAGTATTGAAGGTTTGTGCAAACTACAGAGTGTACAGCAGTTGCAGTATTCAGCTTTCGCTAGAAAAAACATAATATTTTACTAATTATATACTGCTCAAATAATAAGGCCAGTTTTAACCACATATTAAATAAAAGCTTTTTAGAGAGGCTACTGTTTTTAAGCATACCCATTCAATCTCATGTTGAAATGAGATTTAGAAAGTGGCCCAGAGAGGGAAATCAAATGGGGGAATTATTATATGGCCACCACAAATTGCAGTGGAGGTCATTAAACATCACTTAAAATACTAAGGGCGGTACTCACCTAAAGATAGCAAAAGCTATCCCTGATAATCTTTCATGATGGAAGCCTTTTATTCTCCCGCCTTATCAGTTTCTTTCAAAACCTAATTACGGTGATTTTAATCATATTGTATTACGAGTGATTAACCCGTTGGTGTATTTAATTAACCTTTGCAGCCACACATTCTCATCAGGCAAAGTGTGCTGCTTTTCGTAAAGTCAAACGCAGGTTTTAAATAAGCACACTTAAAACTGGAGGGAAATCTACTTCCTAAAGAGGGAGGTGTCACTTGTCATTTGCTCAGGGGGACAGAAATTAAGATATATTATCATCTTTTTTTAGAGAGGACATGGTCTAGCGGTAAAACCACTTATGCCTAATTTATCAGGCACATTTTCTAGTGCAAATGTAATAAAATTAGGACATAGTACATGCAATACATTTGACCAGAGAGATGTAAGTCTAAAAAAGTAAAGTCAAGTAAATATTAAAAAGTAAAGTAAAATAAACAGAAGTGCCTTAGAAAACGTTAGACCAATAAATTAATTGAAATAAACAACTCCTTATGGATCGTTCTTAACGCTGAGAACCAACTTAAATCATCTGTTTTTATGCTATGTAACAATAAAACATTTTGAACTGTAAAACTCTGAATAGTTCTCCATACTGTATGTCAAGTAGAGCCACTACCGTTATACAAGTATAGTTATTCTGACAGGTTGTCAGTGATGAGCATACAGATTTAGAGTTAAACATTGCTCTATACCAGGGGCTCTGGACCATGTGGTATGCTTATGTTTAATGCACAATGGCAGAGCGTGACTTTTAACCAGCATTTCAAATAAAAGGTAGATCAAGGGAATGACTATCAACTGTGTGTGGGTGTCTCCATAATTTATACTTCACAATGCTTCACTAGATAAACATTTTATTTTTAAAGAGAAAAAAAAAATGCATGAAGAGTTTGTGTAATTCAAAATTCATGTGCAATGTGGGGTTAGACAGAAACAAAAGCAGGCACCTCATTGAAACTAAATCAATTATTGATGCAAAATGATGAAATTGACCCAGAACTGCATGAATGGGTGACGCGTTGTTATAAAATATATATCAAAAACAAAACGAAGAAAAACAAAAGGCACTAAAAGAAAAACATTCCCCCCAAAAGAACCAACAAAACAACATGAAACAATCAATGAAAGATAAATAAATCAATAAATACATTAATTAATGATTAAATAAACAAAGTTGCACACTTTTCATCAACATTACAGCAAACATCAAGATGATTATTAAATGAAAATGTATTAATATTGGCTGACTATACTAAAGGATCTAAATGGCCAAGGTAACATACATGTATTGTAACATGCATGAACACTTTGTAGCACCATGTGTCTACATATGGTTTTCTCAGCAGTAATTAAAGTGAATTTAGTAGAACCTTTGGAAGTTAAATGCCAGTTCTTCCGAGGAGGCCATTTTACAGCCTTGTCCTGCATCTGTGTTTAAGTGCATTGGTCCCAAGGCCTCTCGTCACCTTGATCTCTGTAACCCTCTCCGCCCCAAGCGATACTCAAGCGCCAAGTGAGACCACCTCTTCCTACCTCTGATTTACATTTTTTTCCCTCTCCACCTTTTATTTATTGGGACACTTCATGTTTGGCACATCTCTTAGGGAATCATAAGCCCTTAGCCATACCCTGGCATTCAAATGAGCTACTCTCCCGCAAATCTTCATTGGCACCGTTAAGACTGCACTTAATATTTGGAACACGCAAGCCACAAAATGCAGGATTATCTATCAGGACCTCCATGTTTCCAGACATTATTTTAGGATGCAGTGTTACTTCCAAACCTTAGAAGCATGAACACTTAAGGAGGTATGCAGTCTATTTCACCTTGTCATAGCATCCATATTTATTTAGGTTTTCTGTTCTTTTTTTCTTTGATCTTGCCCTTTTTTTTTTTTTTTTTTGCCTGGTTAGCAATAAGCTTGTTAAACATGTCAGTCAAAAAGATTAGCATGCAGCTTCATGTTCCCCTGACCCTGTGATACAGCTGTGGAGAGTTAAATGAGCTTTCAAGGCAAACTCTCACAGTCTGCCTCTAAATCAGGCTTTTATTCTGTCACCAGCCATTCATACTTAAGGATAAAATACATGTAGCAAGCTACGATAATTGTGCCACTACTATTACCTTAGCTTTTGAAAAGATCATTACCCTGAACATGTGTTTTTCTAGAATATTATGCAATTACAGATCGTTATAACGGAGTGGATTGTGAAACCAATGGACTTGCTGAAGTAATTGCAGGGAATAGTGTTTCACTGCAAGCCCTCGGCTCAGTATTCTGCACAGATGACATTCATGTAGACATGGCGGCCTCTGTGGGTAAATCCCCCAGCTCCGCGCTGCAACCCGCCCCCTTCCATATCACTTACCATGGGACAGCAAGGGGAATGAGAGTGGAGACTCGTGTGGGTGGGTTTAAAAAGGAAGTCGTGAATTACCTGTCGGGTGCTGATTTGCCCTGCAGCCTTGAATCCCCCTTGGCAGCTGCACTCTGAGACACTGTACGGGTCGGAGCTGGTGGAGGAGCACTTGGAGAGCGAGTCACAGCCCACCACAAACGTGTTGTCCAGGGGGAGTTCCTGGATCACGTGGTGCTTCTTCGGAGCCACCGGCGTCTCCGGTTTTATCTGAAAGGTGGGCTGAGGGGACGCAGACTTGTAGTGCTTGGCTAAGTCCGGGCTGTCGGGTTTGAAGGTGGTGGGCGTCGTGGCCCAGTTGTACTTCCCCATAGTCTGCTCCTCCAGCTCCACGGGGAGGTCCAGGGTACCGTTAATGTGTTCGTGGGTGGGGTCGTCAGGCTTGGACTCGTCTATGGTCACAAAGTTCAGCAGCAGGCTCTTGGGCGAGCGCTTCTTTTTCTTCTTCTTTTTCTTGATCTGACGGTTTTCTTGGTTGGGCGACACCCATTCGCCACTCTGCTTGCCTTTCTGGACCACCTTGTGCCTGGGCGTCTGCCGGCAGCGCACCAAGGCCGTCACAAATATCACTAGGACGACCGTCATAGTCCCCGCTATGATGGCAATGACAACAATTACATATCCGTTAGCTTGCGGTGTGACCTCTTCGCCGCCTATATTAGGGTCCAAGGGCGTTTCCATGCTTCTCCGCAGCTGCTCTTGGATAAAGGTGGCGTTGGACACACTGTCATTGACAAACAGGTGAATGAGTGCAATGGAATGCAATGACTCAGGCTGGCCTAGATCTTTGACCTTTATCACTAGCCTATGCAGGCCCTGATCGGCCGGCACTATCTTCTCCTGCAGTGTAATGTTTCCCGTTGATCTGTCTATTGCAAAGAGACCTCTTGGGGAAGCCCTGGAGGTGATGATCATGCTTCCGATGATGCTGTACTGCAGCTCTGCGTTCATGCCGGTGTCGTTGTCGATGGCAAACACTCGGGTAACCACGGCGCCAGGGATGGTGGTGGCCTTCACCAGGTCGTAGGAGTAGTTGGAGGAGGGGATGACGAACATGGGGCGGTTGTCGTTCACGTCCACCACGTTGATGGTGACCTTGGCGTAGGACGTGCTGGGCGGATGCCCTCCATCCACCGCCTTCACCATGAAGGTGTAGGAGCTCTGCTGCTCCCTGTCGAACGTGATGTTGGGTTTGATCACCCTGGTGTGGGGGTCGATGATGAAGTTGTCCTTCCCGTTCAGGATGGACAGGGTGATCACAGCGTTGTCCCCGGCATCCGCGTCGGTCACGGTGATCAAGCCCACAGTCCCGTAGAGAGGCAGGTTCTCCGACACGTAGAAGTTGTACTCGGGGTGCGTGAATGCCGGACTGTTGTCGTTGAGGTCCTGCACGATTAGCCTCACCGTGACATTGCTCTGCAGGGATGTTGAGCCATTGTCCCTGGCTATGATGGTGAACGAGTACCTCTCCTGCTTCTCTCTGTCAAGCCGCCTGCCAACGGAGAGGATCCCCGACCGCCTGTCTATGTTAAAACCGTCAGGCGCGTCAGGGCCGAGTGTATAAATAATCTCTGCATTTGGACCGCTGTCTGCATCGGTGGCACTGATTTTTATCAATTGTGTCGATGGATCGTTGTTCTCCGGAATAGAAAGTTGGATCTCCGGCTGAGGGAAGACAGGCACGTTGTCATTCTCATCTTTGATCTTAATTAATACCATAGCTGAAGTGTTCAGCGGAGGCGTCCCTCTATCTGAGGCCACTATCTTAATTGCATATTCCCTAGTTGTCTCATAATCTAGGGGGGCTGCCGTCTCCAGCAAGAATTGATCATTAAAGGCTGGCTTCAACCGAAACGGCACATCATGGTCAGTGTAACAAGCTACTTTACCGTAAAGATCTGCATCCTTGTCTGTGACCCTAATGAGGGCTATTTTGGTGTTCAGAGGGGCATTTTCAGACAACCGAACAGTCCCATTCACTTGGTTGATGATATAGCTAGTGTCTATGGACGGCGCATTGTCATTTACATCCGTTACGTTGACAGTCACTGTAGCTCTGGAGGGGGTCGAGCTCCCATCGCTGGCCAGGACGATGAGTTTATGAACTGGCGTGGCCTCCCTGTCAAGGGGCTGGTTTATGGTGATCAGCCCAGTGGAGCTGTCAATAGCAAAGTGGTCCTTGGTGGACGCAGACATCAGGCTACTGAAAGCGAAGTGGATTTGTGCGTTGGAGCCCAGGTCGGCGTCCGTAGCGTGGAGCTGCGCTACCGACGTGCCTGCGGGCGCGTTCTCAGGCACGTTGACCTCCAGCTCGCTGTCCTTGAAGATGGGCCGGTTGTCGTTGACGTCCGAGATGGTCACCTGGAGGATGGCTGTGCTGGATTTGGGAGGGTTGCCGCCATCCTCCACCTTTATCTTCATGACAAAGGTGTCCTTCTGCTCACGATCCAGGTTCTGCTGAATGATGAGCTGAGGCCACTTATCCCCTTCTGGAGTCTCGATGATGTCTAGGCCAAACTCGCTAACACTCTGCAAGAAGAAACCAAAGAGTGACTTAATTAATTATTTCCTAGCATGTATCATCAATACATCCAACTTGGCTAAAGACAGATTATCAATATACCTGTCCTAATGAGGTCATTAACATTATTTTTAGATACACAACATGTTTTTTGCTGTTATTTACTTATGGTTAAATATTTAAGTCAATGTTGGATAAAGTGGCAACCCCATTAATAAACCTCATATTCAAAATATGGAATTTATGCTTTTCTTATGAGCTATTCGGTATGAATATTGCCCAACAGCTTACGCCTGTTAGCTAGTTGTTTAGAAAATGTTATCCAGCAGTTCAAAGACCACAGTCTAACTTCCCGTCCTTCAAGCTTCATCTTAAAATAGAGTAATTTAGGTCTTTCTGTTGCACGATATTCCATTCCACCTCCCTGACTTATTTCTATGTTGGAATAGATGAGACAGTCAGCCACACAACATTTTGACTTCATAATAGAAGAAAGACAGTTAAAGAGGGGGACACCAAGTTAAGCTCCAGATTTAAATACAGTCCAAGACCAGACTGGCAGATTAAAGGGATTGCGGGTGAAAATAAAATCCTGCATATTAGAAAGGCTTTCTCGCCCCCAAGAACGGCTAAAATCGAGGCAAATGCAAAGCCAGAGGAATACGAAAACAAATGCGTATGTAATCCACATGAAAAACTGCCACTGACTACTCAAAGTAATTGCCTCCCACTCTAAAATACGAATACTAATATTTACGATTCAGGATGTAATGTATGGATGTACTGTGTGGATGTGTACATCATTATCAATCAGAGGGGAGAAGCCAGAGGGAAGAGAGGAGAGGGATGAAAGAGAGATTGGAAAGGGATAGAGGGAGGGAGAGGAGAAGGAAAGGAGATCACGTCCATGAATGAGCTGCATGCACATTATGAAACAAAGAAGCCCTTTGAAGCTCTTGCAGTCAGAAGCAGTTTCATGCTAAAACAAGAAAACGCATCTTCTTTTAAGAGACATGCTGCACATTATGTTGGGAGAGATTACTATGTCTAGGCACAGCTATCAAATAAGATTAAGATGCTGTATATACTGTATATATTTTCATTGTCCAACTATAGGTGAAAATGCGAACTTGGACAAAATAGCAAGCAAACTGTAGGTATAAAAAAAAAAAACAAGATTCCTTCTTGATGTCGATGTCCCGTCACTGGCAATGAAAGGAAACTTACAACGGCAGCATGTAAATGATTGTGTACTCTGAAAAATTGCTTGCCAGGGAAATGTTGTCACCATGTTTGTGATTGACAGAACTACTTAACACTGCCAACACTGCTGGAACGATCACTGAAAGGTTATTTTGTGATAAAAGTGAAACCAGACATGACATGTTGATATGTAAGGAGACATGGAGAATTGTGTCCAATGGACAAATTGTTCTGATGCGTAACATAAATTATAGTTCCATTCCTCGACTTCCAAAATTCTCATTTGTTTACAAAGTTCTCAAATATGACAGTCTGCGAAGCCGCTCTTTGTTACATCTTATTGTTAATATAAGATGTCGGGGTAGCATATGTCAAAGGGAATGCTGCATTATGATTTATGAGAAAGCAGATTCTTCTACGCTTTTGTCCCTTCACATAGTTTTACAACTGACAAGGCATCACTTGGCGAATTTCAATAAGTTAAAGAGAGCTATCTCTCAGACAGCACATCCTTCTGAATGCAGAATTAGCGTGGTGGATTGTGATAAGATCTAGGCAAGGCTAGGAAAAGGCCAAATAGTGGGATGAATAACTCTCTGGATGCCCCGGGGCCGGCCAAGACAGACAAATCTCTCTAAATGGTTAAGTGTGCACATTATAATGCACTTGTTTCCTTCGCTTTGTATGTACATGACCTCTTGAACTCTGGCGGTATGCTATTCATTCCACATTACAAGGCCTGTGTGTTTTTTGTAGTTTTATTGATCAGTGACAGGTATCAGTGCAGCAAGATTGTGGGCAGTGATCATGACAATATCGCATCATATTTGGCTAATTTGAATTAAGATGATTGAAGGCTGCTGACAAAGGAAGGGCCAGTCAACTATGCAAGAGGGATGAGTATCATGTCTCCATTTTTTTGGCAGACACAGAGCACTCCAGATTATCAGTGGATGCATCTTTCCGTCAACTTGATGACCTTATTAAAAAACTCTGAGGAGATTGGGTTGTGAATAAATCGGTGGGGGGGGTGTTCATAGTCACGGTGATGCACGTGGCTTGGGCTTACCTGGGAAGGTTCTTCATCACCAGCTATAGCACCTCTTTATAACGATGAATCAATCTCTCCCTCTCGCCTCACTTTTCTCTTAATTCCTCCATCATTTCCGTACTACTGCCCCTTGCCATGATCTCATGCATATAATTAAAACAAAAGTAACTAGGGATGGTAAATGCGTGTCCATTTTGGTCAACCCTTTGCTGGGGCTAATGTTTCATAATAACATGCAAATTAAATCTGGAAATCCTTCGTGGTGGGATATCTCATCTAACTTCACTCCTTATAACCAGCAATCTAGAATATTAATCAACTATAATTTGGATTTAGTTAACAGAGATGGGAAGCCCAAATATATTACGCATTTTCTTTCCACAGTTCTGCCACGAGAATTCATACTACTAAAAAGGTTGAAACAACAATGTATCCACTCCATTCCATTGCTGTAAAAGCAAGTGTGTTTGGTGAAAAAGGTACGTGTCCAACTACTACAAATACAAGAGCCAGGTAATCATCAGTAAGGGGAACATTTCCCAACACAGCTAAGAAATAAAGACATCCACAGACCTAGCCAGCAGTGGAAGACTGATCTACACAAGACAAGTTGATCAAGACACCCACTTTAAATTTGTCTGGAGATAGTGGAATGAGAGTGATTTGAGCTTAATGTAGTGTGTGATGCTGCAAGGCCATAAATTACTGGAGTGAGATAGAAGGGAAGAAAGAAAATGGATTGTCGGTGGAAGCAAAAAACAAAACAACAAAAGATTTGCTCTCAGTGTCAAGTCAACCACCCTCCCTACGCCGGCTGGTGAGGGATCTGAATCTGCTTTCACAGAGGAGGATCTTTCTCTACCCATGCATGGGATTACATCTCCGACCTTGACCATTGCTTGAAACACCTTTTGCTGCGGTTCAGGTGATATAACACACTACTGGCAATGCTAATAGCAGTTTTCCTCCAAAATGTGATTACAAACATTTATCTGATATGCTAGGGCATTGTGTAGAAATTACATTATCCACTGTGTCCCTTTTCTCTATGAAAAGGATAAAGAAAAACCTCTGAAAGACTCGTGTCTCTTTCAGTTCCCTAATTCAAGAAGCAGGATACATGTAGGCGGAGAGTTTGTTTTGTTGAGCGTAGCTAGATTTTTAGATTTTAGAATTTTAGCACCATCTACAATACAAGAAAACTGGGCAAACTATTATTCTGAGGGGGCTTCTGAGGAAAATCTCACAGGACCATACAAAGATAGTCTAAGGGGTGGCTTAGTGGCCACGAGCTATTCTGGGAAGTGCTTGTTCATTTCTTCACCACTGATATGATGGCTTTCTTATGCACTTAAATAAGAAATAGCAAATGGTTGGACATTAGCTCAGCTCTCTGCGTAGTCTACATGAAAATACACTTAGGAAAGGTAAAATGAAAACATATCCTAAACAACCTAATCAGGAATGCCGTAACGAAAGAGACATCATACACACCTATACAATATACAACGCAAACCCCAGAAGGATTGAGGATGTCATGAAAAGAGCAAGGCAAATGATTACAGATGACCATTATAATGAGAGACATTTGGTTGGTGATGTTCCAGGCATGAACAATTCAGGACATTGCGCTGGAGAGGACTTGGCAGCGGAGGGACTCTTTAAAACTGAAAATTGGCATTCAAAGCAGAAGCAGACATCCACCATCCGGCTCATTCTAAAACAGTGCTAACTTCATCTGAGCCTGCAGGAGTGACTTGTCATTTCCCCCCACGCCACACTACTGAATATACAGTAACCTTTTCCCTGTTTATCATGTTTAGGGTTTTCTCCAGCATACCAGAGCCACAAATTACACTTCAGCAGACTAACCATAAAGTACCGAATGTTGTCAAGAAAAAAAAGCAGAACGCATTATATTATCCCACCGCTATGGGTTTAAGGCTGACTTCATTAAGAACCAAGAACATTGCATGGTGGTTAATAGAGTATCAATTAGATAATGGAGATTTCCTAGTTCTGTGGAAGACATTGATTAGCATTGTAGGGTGTATGGCTTTCCTTATCGCTGGCTTAAATCTGCTATATTCACAACATCTAACCTGTTGCTGGAAATAGGACATACATGCTGTGTTTGCGCTTTCCTACCCAGTATTCTCTGATATCACTCACTATACATGGAAAAACATCACTGTTTTATGACCTACTCTCATAATGAAATAAAGCATATGGAAATCTTAATGGCGCCGATAAAACACTGTAAATGAGGAAATCCAGCCACACACACACAAAAGGTCATATTTCAAACCAATGCCACTAACAGTATAGCATGGTGATAACGCGCATGAATATTCAACACGAAACGTTTGAACAAGAATTTGTTATGTAAAAACACAATGGGCTTTATTTTAACGATCCAAGTCTAATGCGCAAGGTGCAAACTGCATTTAGGGTGTGCCCAAATACATTTTTGCTAGTTTAACGGTGGCTAAACGGTTAATACAGTACTTGCTCCCTTCATTATTCACGGGCATGTTTTGGCCATAACATACAGTACAATAAACCAATCAGTGGCTTGTCACATTCCATTTAAAAATCCAGGTACGCTTGGACTTTGGCAGATTTCTATTATAGCCGTCCGACGGGTTGTGAAAGAGCATGAGCAGACCATCTATGGCAAAAGCGAGATCCCTAAAATGTTTTGATGTAAACTACAAACTATATTTAACATTGTAGTCTTTTATTCTTTTAACCCTTTGTGTGTTTGTGCACTCCTGTGTGTCCCTGTGAGTGTAACAAGTGAATGTGTATTGTGCGCCTGCCCTAGGCAAATTTATCTTGATAATGCGCCATTGAATTTAGACCACGTTTTTGTTGGTCAATCGCTTTCCACTGCCTCAAGATAGCAATGTGCCTAAAATGCGCTAGACCACACCTCATGTAAAGGTAAAGTTGAAGGTGCTTTTATTGTCACATACACATACATGTTGTGAATTTTAACTCATCCCTCAAGGGAGCAGTGGGCAGCTGTGTTTAGACCAACACACCCAGGGTCGTAGGCACCGGATGGGAAAATGACAACTTCGTCGGTCTGAAACTAACAAAGACAATTGTGTTTGCGCTGGGTGTAAAGTAAGGCCCTAAATAATATTCAAGTGTATGTCCACAAAAACGGAGGGATTCAGTTAGCCTTGTAACAATATTTTAAGAGCAGTACATAATCTCCCCATCATGCATATTGACCAAGATTGCCACAAAATCCAAAATATATCCATTCATAAAGTGTAATTTCATAATTCAGAGGGGAAAGGCAAAAGAATAATCCCCACCTTGACCAGCTCATAGTGTTGAATCCCGTTGATGCCCACGTCTGGGTCAAAGGCAGATGGCACTGGGTAGCGGGTGTTGATAGCGGTGTTCTCCGGGATGGAGATGTTTATGACGGTCGACTGGAAAAGCGGTGCATTATCGTTGACATCCTCGATCAAGAAGCGGATTTTGAACAGTCGAAAGATCTCGCCTGGCAGCACGGCCACCTCAATCTCGTAGTAGCAGCGTTTATCCGCGAACACCCCTGAGCACAGCTTCTCCCGGTCGATGCGGTGATTGGTGGTGAAGATCTCCCCGGTGTTAGCCTCCACGCGCACCAAAGGCACGTCCCCCGTCTTGTACACGGGCTTGAACTCCAGCGGAGAGGACAACCGGATGCCAGGGTCCAGGTTGAGGTCCAGGTCCTTCCGCAGGTTCCCGATGCGGACGTTCTCCGGTTGCTCCTCCTTGACAGTGTAGTCTCGCTCCTGGGCATGGCACCGCAGCACTAGGAAGGTGAGAAGGGCCAGCAGCACGTGAGGCCGATTTGCCAAGTCCATAATCAAGAGTGGGCGAGGCCTTTGGCTGGTACGGCGGCGATTCTGTCCCAACATACAGGGTGGGGGGGTGGGGAAGAGAAATACATGGTGTTCAAGTTTCATGCTAATTAGCAATAATATGTCTCACACAGAGTTCTGAACTTGACCTTTTCAACCTAAGTAGCTGGAAGCCCCGATCCTTCCCTTGTCTTTGAGAGCAAATTAACGGCAGTTTTACACAATTAACCTTTGATGGCATCCGTTGAGCAGACGGACACATAAAGGTTAGTGGTTCACATATTCTGTCAATCCATTCTATGACGTTAGTGAAACATTTTTTTTTTCTTTTTTTATTGGAGAGAGGTTTAGTTTATTATCACAGTGAAAAAATGGAGAAGACGGCCCTGCTTGTATGTTAGGTGAAGGTAATATCACTTGATCTATTTTCTTTTTTCCCAGTCGATTTTCGATCGATTTTATAAGTCACAAACTGCTGAGGATATAATGTGTCTCTTTCTATTCATGTTTGAGTCAGTTTAGTTGCCTCCTTCAACTACAGCTGACGTCCAAACTTCACTTACTGTAACTTGGAGGTAGAGGTAATGGAGTCTCAGGCATGAGCCTTACTTTCATGCATGAACACACATGATGAATCCAACACTCACAGAGACACACACACACAGGCACACACACATACTCACAGGCGCGTGCGCGCACACACACACACACACACACACACACACACACACAAATGCTCACTCACACAGGCACACACAAACACTCTCTCACACACACACACACACACACAGGCACACACACATGCTTGTAGTGGTTGACAGCAACTATTAATGGCATGGCTCATTTACTCTGAATGTAAACAATGGAGCTCTCAAATATTCCATGAACATAATGAATGTAAACATACACAGTTTGATAAGAACATACTTTAGTGAGACTGTGTACATGGAGAAAACAATGTTGGGGATTATTTATTGTGAGAGTAATTTCATCTTAAATTCATTATGGTGTGATGAATGTACGTTTTTTAGAGCAAAATTTTACCTAAGGGCAAGAAATCGAACTGCCTAAACTAAATTAGATAGAAGGTGATGGATTCATATATGAGGTAAAGCAATCCCTGACTATTTACGTAAACTAGCATGAACATTCAATGCTGCCCATTAGATAGTAACTAGCTCAATTTAATCAAGGAGGTTTTAATTGAATGATTGCCATTGTGGTTTTAGTGAGTCTACAGTAACACATCTGATTAGACACCATGTATATGATATTTCAAGGTAATTCCACCAATATACTACAAATGTATATGTATATTCAAATTATGAAACAAATTACTAATATTCTATTGTGGTCTTAGGTCGACCATTTTCACCTCTAGATTATGAACCATTATGTATTTGCTTATAAAAATTGGTTTATATTCATAAAATTGACATATGGATGTAAAGCAATTGTCTATTTTCTAAAAGATGTGGCAAGAACATATGATGTGATATGAAATGCTGATAATGCAAGTATACGTTGAATTATAAATGTGTCTATGGGAACTGCAATAGTTCCTACTGTATGAAAGCTCTATCAATTTTAACGAGACATAGTTTCCTGTAGAATAGGTACAACTGCTAAAACTGCACCGCAGGGGCCTGTCAGATTGGCAAGGCAACAACAACCATCACCACAGAAGCACTTGTTCAACTGACAAAGGGGAATTGATTAAAAATAATAATTTAATTAAACTAGGGTTTGAATCAGTAGTAATTGCAAGGCATTCATAGCCTATAAAAATGGATTTATTTTTTCATATGTTTCATGAGCCACACGAGACTCATTAGGGGAACAGTTGGGCAGAAAATTGTCCGACATTGATCAGCAAATGGGTTGCTAAATTCACACACACCTGAAAATTTACTGTTGTATGAATATTGATCGAAAATTGTCATAAATAATTTTGGTGTAGTTACAGTAACTTTAATATGTGCATGTTTCTGACAGGAAGCAGACACCATTACACCATAACCAAAGACTGTTGAAAGCGGTACTCTAAAAATGTATATTAAAACAAATTAAATTGCATCCTCAATGGCTTGTGATTTCCTCAGGAAATAAAAGATGAAAGAATAATGTAGAT
Source organism: Amblyopsis rosae (assembly GCA_025399935.1). Lineage (NCBI taxonomy): Eukaryota > Metazoa > Chordata > Actinopteri > Percopsiformes > Amblyopsidae > Amblyopsis > Amblyopsis rosae. The sequence goes on along the minus strand of JAODTR010000002.1, from coordinate 1,567,291 downwards.
TATTTTTCACAATAGGCCAAAATAGTGAATAAAGGAAAACACTTGGGAAATAGTATGTTATGGAGGTTAAAAAGAAGCAGTATCAATATGAAATACCACCATACTGTATGTTAGAAAACCAACTATACAAATACATGTCAATTTAGAGTCAGTGCTGATACAGTAGAACTATGATTGCTAAATGAAGACCGCACAACATTTGGCTAACGAGGATTCTTGATCTTAACATTGTAGAATTATGTCTACGTGAAGGGCTATGAGTAAAAGAGAAATCCCCCTGTAAAAAGACCCCCC
>JAODTR010000002.1:1549664-1566897 GCA_025399935.1 Amblyopsis rosae | reverse complement strand
CCCCCCCCCCCCCCCCCCCCACACACACACACACACACACACCCACTGAGGGTATATTTTCAAATGTCAACATTTTGGAGAACTTGTCGTAGCAACAGCGTCATAATCTATTGTACTGCGGTACTTCTGACTGAACCAGACATAGGCTACAGACCTAATGGAACATGTGTTTTACGTTATTGGAGTGGTTTACCCCAACTGAGCGATGCCATTACAGACAAACAGCTATGCCCAATGGAACATGTGTTCTATGCTATTAGAGTTATTACATTTCACTAAGTAGGCCCTTCAAAGTTCATTGTTTTGATGTAAGCTGAAACATTGATGGAAAGTGTGAATGTCGGCACCTATAACAATTCAGGAGTGCATCTTTAATAATATAATACAGCTGTGGTTTGTCCCTCAGCGAGGAAAGGATAGAATAGTACATATTGTTTGCCATACTGAACGTACAGAAATAAACCGCTTTCTCTCCATTAGGAATTTACTGTTAAGTAAATGGAACATTTAGTACTGTACCGCAGATTTAAGTCAGACACGAACAAGCCTAACAAAGCACAGATCTCGGAAAGGCTTAAAGGTTTCCTCCTTCCATCTTCAAACCAAAGGTGCAATAGAAGCTCAAAGGGCAACTTATTTACCAATGAAAATGACTAAAATAAATTATAAGTTAAGTATAATTTCATAAAATAAAAAAATAAAAGAAATAGGTTGCAGGTGTCAACATTGATGACACCCTGTTGAGTCCAACATCACACCAGATGCCTAACTCGTACAGTACAGGCAGATCTTTCACCCTTTATGCAGACCAGAATGAAGTCAATGGGGACATTCACAGATTCCACCAAATTATTGCCCATGATTTATCTCTGTGTATTTTGAGTATATAACATACATTTCAAACTACCTATCAATATCAACCCACAACAGTATTTCTGCAGCAAGCTGTTTTGAGGTACATGTACTTTGTTTCAGGCCATGCATGGTCAATTTAGCCAGATTTAGCGTTCTGGGCGCTGGCTGTATCAGACTCCATGCACAGCAAAATTACATTTGTGACAGGCCCACTTAAGAGAATAGAAGCGTTCCAATTTTGCTCAATTGAAATGCATTACAATACTCTATATTTATAAAAGCTTTTGGTACAGGTGCAATAATCACACAATTATTACATAATAATCCCACAGGATAATATCTTGTTGGCATTAAACCACTTACATTTGTGAGCGCAGATAATGGTTTGACTCTGCATGTGCTTGGTTATTTTGCTACGATGATCAAACATTCCAGTATGTTCATGGGTTGACTTAGGATAAAGCTCTGCATTGATTCATACACCCTACAGCTGTTTCACACTGTAATCAGAAGTAAAAAAAACAATCGAACAGGTGTCCCTTGAAGATACTGGCAGTGTTATTCAATATTTACTACAGTATTTCAGAACAATGGTGCACCACAGAAGAAGTATTCCTGTTCTAGGTCAACCTACTTATTGAAACAGTAAATACTAATGCTCATGATTATAATGGGTGTGGTTGCGCCGGTTAAAAACGTTATGTAAAACAGTTTGCTGACACCTAATAAACATACAGCATTTGTGGCCATTAGGTCTATAAAAGAGCCAGCTTCAGAGGCACATACTGTATGTAAGTCATTCTCAAGAACTCCTGCTAACTTCATGCTAAAATCAAAACAACACTGCTTCAGAAGCTCCACCTCACACATTGAAGCGCTTTGCGAAGCCAAGCAGCAATGCTGTTGTTCGCCACTTTGTTTATGTTGCTAAATATGGAACCTGGCTGTGCCGAACCACCGGCTTATTTTTTTCAGCGCGCACAGAGAACGGTAAGCTAGGGAAATGCAAGGAAATATTTGGTGAAGTGTATTAGCTTACAATTATCTTACAATAGCTGAATAGCTATACGTTTAACTCATCTATGCCCCTGGAAAAGATAATGGTTGACTCCAACTATTGTCGCAACGTGTAACACGTGTAACCTTTTGCTCTGCGGTCTCTAAACAGCATAATGTTCGCTCGCACGGCGCAAGCCCTATTATCCTGTTTTGTTAGACCACGATACCTCGAGGCAAGGCCTTGGTCTGGCCCAGTTGACTGTCAATGATGCAGTTGAGCTTTTTGTCTCTCCAAGGCCTGAGGAGGAAGAATAATTGAGAAATCAGCTGGGTCCTCTCTCCCCCTCCTCAAAGTCATTCGCGTACATACTGTTTTCCCACACCAATCATGAGCTTATAGCGGCTTAGCACTATTTGTACTTGAAGATTGTGTGTCTGGTGCTGTCTGCTTCTTATCCTGGCGGGCGCTGGTAGAGGGTATGGAATCTTTTGGTTCGGCACACACCGCGCATTGATCTATTTGTTGTATGATTCCGCCCATCAGACCACCGATGATTTAATTGTAACTTGAGGAACATCTGCTGCCCAAAACAAAATACAAAAATAAAACAACATCAACAACAACAACAAAAGCCTCCATATTCATAGCATTGAAACGTGTGTGACAAGCAACCGACTTGGACAAACTAATTGGGATAATATGTGTTTTTCCAATTATCACCAGGTAATACATCCTGATTGCAAATTAAATAAACATACTTTCAGTTTTAATGCTCAGCCCACAGCCATATGATCCTGATCAGAGAGCGAGGGATTTGTGGGAGATAAAAGAGCTCCCAGCTGAGTGTCTGAATAGACCTTCTCAGCTGTCCCGAGGCGTCAACCCGGTGTCACTGAAATATCAGGCGATGAGACGCAAACATTGCCCATGTCAGAATGAAGCCCTTTATGAATGATTTGGCATACAATGGCACTGTATTAATAACTTATTTGAAGGTCATAAGACTATGCTATACAGAAAAACAAATAAAGAGTATGAACCTGGAATATTCAACGTCAAAAAATGAAATGGAATACGCATATTATTGCATATCATATCAGTGAATGTTTTTGTCTGTTTTGATAGTGTTTACCTTTTTGATAAGTTTTTCCCTCATTTCTCATATAGTTCTCTACATCATAAACAGATTCGCCCAGCTATATTGTCATACCGCACACAAAGGCTCCTGTTGGAATTCAAGTTATACTGAGAAAAATGCTGATGTATGGGATTTTACCACAAGTTCCCGTGTCATCACTTTTGGGGGTTACAGAGAGGAGTCAAGCCCTTGGAGATGTGATCATTCCCCTCTTTTTAAAGATGAACAAATTGTCTTCTTGGAGGCCTTGCCTGGCACTGCGGGTGGGGTGGGGGTGGGGGGGGGGGGGGTTGGGTGAATACTTTTAGCATCAGCCTACATTATTCCCATAGAAACATCTGTGAGCCATACCGACATACTTATTTCAGACTGTAGTCTCAGCCTCTTCTGTCCATTAGCACTACGTCACCTAAGCATCTCTGTGCTGAACTTTCAATACCCGTTAAAGCTAAACACCGACTTTGGCCAGTCGAGTCGCCACTACTTGCAGCAGGCTTTTTTACATTTAAAAAAGTGCATAGGAACACAGGAATGGCATTTTTTTGCATTATTTAGTTAGTTTAGTTTTGGGTTTTGCCATGCTCAGGTTATTTTCAGTGCAAATAAATTGATCTTTGACATAGGCTTACACTCCAGATATGTTGAGGTCGTTGTTTGCAAGTTATGTGATGCTTGCTAACTGCTGCTAATGATAAAAGTTGAGTATTTGGGCGCATTAGGCATGTCAGCACTGGACAAACTCTTTTTGTTGTAAATAGATTTGAACGTCTTAACACATTTACCTCTGTAAGCTCGACACAGGACTTTCGGGGAGTGATAATGTCGATTTCCATTGGCTGTTGGCATTGTCACTCACAAGTATATATTCGTAATGTCCGGTGCAGCAACAGCGCAGTGCTTTATTTACTCATTTAAAATGTTACACTTAGTTACATTTAGTAACCGTAGCCTACACAGATTTAGATTCAGATTTACGAGACTTGTAAACAGGATGCGAGACTAATTACAGACTAACAAATATTTGTGCATTTGAAATGCACTGAATGGATGTAAAAAATGTTTAAAACTTTAAAAACCAAATCTACACATAAAAGGTGGAAAAAGTTTAAATGCTTACTTGGCAAAAAAATAAAAGTACCACTTTAAATAATAAACTGAGCAGTGCCTGGATGTGATATTACTACGGTATAAATGCGCTAGACATTTTCATGAACGTGTGCAAGTTCCTCCCAGATATTGGCAATATATGATTTGTATTGCCAAGGAAAATGCTTTGGTTCAAATTACTGTTGCTATATTGCTCTTACTTACATACAGTATATATTATTATGAATGTGACTCATTCATGTCTGACTGAAACCATGAAGGCTTCTGAAGATATTTCATGCTTACAACAGAGGACTCTGCATATAAATAACCCCCCCACACACACACACACACACACACACACACACAGACACACGTGCACGCACGCACACACACACATATCACATTAAGTCAGGTGACTAATTCAAACTGAAAAGGTTGAATAAATACATGTTTCCTACGTATACCTGACAAGTAAGTATCAACACAATAAGATCAGTGCTATATGCGAATCATTAGACCACTAAACAGATGCCCACAAACACATTTGTATTTTGTAAATACTGCAATATAACTAAATAACCTAAGAGGAAGGAAGGAACATTTCTATTTTCATGGAAATATATCATTTCATGTCATAATGCAATTTAGTAGTGCAATCATTTATTATCCCTCAGAAACCCCACTTGCAATTTCATAGACACTTCTGTGTCTGTAGTTGCCATGGGGAATAAGACTGGCATCTTTAGAGTGCACACATGCTAACCATTAGGTTGAGTAGGAAAATGTTACAGCATTATTAATATAATTATACATTTATTCTAATAATATTAGATATAGCGTAATTATAATAGTGCCAAACTGTAAGAGGAGGCACTGGATATTTATGGGTAGCTGGCGTAACAACTGAGTTGTTGACTCAGAAAGTAACAGAATCACTTATTGTGTTGGTGTTTATGGTGCTGGTAGGCTGCATCACGGTGCAGGTGAATGACTGTAGACAGAGAAGGGCTGCTACATGGGCTGTAATCCTCAGGCGTTTAAACACTAATCTCCCAGTCTGAAAGGTGAAACACAGCAGCACTGCTTGCTGGCGTTAAAACAGTAGCTTAAGGTGCGGTACAACCGAGGCGGCTGTACATAAAAATAAAAGTAAAAAAGGGAAATGTACAGACGCTTTTGCTTTACAGATTTATGGGGTATGTGATATAAGCTTCAGTCCTATAGGGTTTTGTGACAGTTAAGGCTAGAATTAGATTTTATCCACCTTTCTACCAGTGTCTGCTCGTACAGGAATGACTATAGTACATGCCATATATTGTTCATATAAAAGAAAAATAACTCTCAAGGTTTGATTCCTTTTATGCAACATTTTGCACCAACAAATAGTGGCTGTGTATTCACGGCAGCATTATAATTGTATACACTTCAAATGCTGGGAGCAAAGGAATTTAAAATGCTTTGCTAGTCCTCAACATACTGAGAGAGAGACACTAAAGTAGCGTTTGATGTTGGGAGTAGAAATTAATTTCAGCCGTATTCCATTTTAATGATTTAAAATGAACAGCCTGCTTAGCTTATGACATCAAAACATGGATTTTTGACCCATCATGATATTGGACATTACACTTTTGTGGCCTCCGTGAAAATGGTTTGCCCATCGACTAAGAAGTAAGGGCTTCCTGCCAGCCAATGAGAGCCAGTTTGGCTCACTGGTACTTTTATATAATAGGGAAGGAGTGTTTTTTAAAACAAGAATAATGCTGCTATTTGTCTATATATATATATATATATATTGTCTATATATATATATATATATATATATATATTATGACTATTATACTATATATTACACCCTCGACATAGAATATACTAAAACATATACTAAAACAGCAGATAATGTTCAAACAATTGTGTAACGATAGTTCTTAGACAATACCACTTTACGATATGCATGTGTTTGCAAATCTTTGTTATGTGACTGATTCTTCATCTTGCACTAAGCCATAAATATTTAACTATTGCAATTGTGTGCTTAGTGAACATTCAGAAGTTTGAAATTAGTGACTTCTGAAAATGATTATAGTAAATCAGTAATATAAACTGTACAAAACACCTTTTAAAATATCCAATTCTTATTTTAAACTTCTGCAAAACTTTGGAAACCACATAAAAACAAAAAGGAGTGCAGTGGATGGATCTGACGTATCCCCTGAAATTATCCACAAACTAGTTTATGACTTAATTACATAAATATAACACCAAGAAAATACAATACATTCATTCACAGTCACTTTACTAGAAGATAATACACTTGGGCAATGGCAGACAAAGAAATAGAAGAATATAAAGAACGAATAAACTTTTCCCATGCATTATTTACTCCAGGGGTTCACCTTGGCATCTTGCTGCACGAGATTAAAAGAATAATTTCAGAGCTGTAAATAATCCGCGCGGGCACACATCACATTCTCTGAAGGGCAGTGAATTATTTATATTAATCTGGCAATGCAAGGCTGTTTATCACATATTAATGTGATACATCAGGGGAGTAATACTCCTCTGGCTCGCCACGAGCAGTTTCGTTCACGCTGAAACACGGTGCGTGTTCTATCTGGGACGATTCATGGGGTTGTAATCTGCAGGGACGGAAGGGTGGGGTAGGAGGGGGGCTAATCTACACCTGCAGCATTCTGTCAGCCACCAGCAAAGATTATTTGCCAGGACCCGGGTGAGTATGTACTGATAAAGTGCTCAGGTATTGATATTCCCAATACAGACTTTGAAGCAAAGTTGTACAGATGAGGAATGTTTCAGTGGGAGCGATGCTTATTGCTGTTGTTTCGGTAGGCAGTCGTAGGGGGCTACTTATCCCCATTTACTGAAGAACAGCAGGCAACCGCCACAATGCAGCAGTACAGTTTGTCATTCACATTTTAAATGTAGCATTTAGCTAATACAGCACATCAAGTAATCATAGTTGTGTTAGAAAATACTCCCCTTCAAGCGATTGCTTGAATAGTAATATAAACTATCAGTCACAATACGCTCTACAGGTGCTCTACAACATAGTCAACACATTATCCTGTCGCTGTCTTGTCAGTTGTTCAGAAACAGCTACAGTTCAGATGTATTTGCAGTTATAACTTAAGAACAAGCTTGTTAAATTATCAAACGTTCAGCTCGTGTTCACGAGCAATGTTTGGGCGCAACTTCAGTGCGTACAAATTAGCCACCTTAAAGTTAAAACAAGTCTGAGGCAAAACAAAGCAAATAAGACATCAAGTACAATGTACAATCTACAGTACAATATCACTGTTCCAACTGTTTCATATATAAAGGCCTCATACTCTATTATTTATGGATGCTAATTTTTAGCAGACACAGTAATGCAAAGCAGGTATTAATAAGCAGGACGGTGTTAGGCAACGTGCTCCAGGATACCTCTGGGTAAATCAGGGATTGAACCCATGACCTTTTGGATCTACATCAACCTTATCCACTGACCTATTCTGTTCAATTATGTTCTGCATTTCATGGCGTAAATGATGTCTGCACATTTGTATGCTGCACTCCTGGCCATCTTGGAAAAGAGATGTTTAATCCCAATGAGATAACCTGATGAAATAAAGGTAAAATAAACAAACAAACAAACGTATCATTAACTACTAAATTAACTGACCACATTTTAAATCATACGCTGTACACACTATATATATATATATATATATATATATATCTCATGCCATGTGGTCCTAGGAGTAACAGGAGCATGAGGGGTTAAACTAGGAGAGTGGCTGCAGCAGATTCCAGATTCACGATTTGTGGAACATCTAAAATACTGCACAGAACCCTAAACTGACCAGAGCAAGTCACCCCACCCCACCCCTCCACCTCCCTCCAAAAAAAATGAGGGGTGACATACTGTATATACACAGGTGGATGACAAAGAACTTAATTTTTAAGTGGCTGGTCTTGTGGGCAGATGATATGTCACCGGTTGCACGAGAGACAGGGTGATACGTTGCAGAATGAGAGATTGCCTTTAGGCTCATTAGGAAGAACAGCTGGTTGGGTAATGAACAGGAACCAGCATGTCAAGAGGTTCGCTAAACTTCCCCTGAGAAATATTCCAGAGTATGCGATTGAAAAGAAAGATTAATGTTGATGCATCATCACTTTACCGCAGTTTAATGGCTCAGAAAGGGATGCAGTGTTATCTCTATGTATGCAATTGAAAGTAAAAGGCTAAATATGTTGAGCATTTAAGTGTATCTAGAACCGTAAATCGGAAAAGGTTGAGTGTTGTATCATTGGCCACTTGTGGACAAATGCAACAACAGATTATCTTCTATCCTTTACCGTTTGCTGGGCATGATGTTGCAGTACCCATGGAGATAAAATGCTTGCAGCCATTTAGCAAAAACTTCACTTAATAATCAATGAAGGCTCAGTTTCACTTTGCGCTAATATAAAAAACCTTCCATTTCATTCCTAAATAATGCTACCATACTGTACATTGCAGGTGAGCAGACTGTAGAAATTACTCAAATACTTTACTTGGTACTCTGCTTTGCCAATCCACAATGAGTTGTCTCCAATTGTACTTTTCATCCCACAGTTCCCACCAAGTCTGTTTGACTGTGGACCCTACTGCACTAAGCCAAATTAACTGTCAAGTTCATCTGGACAATACAGTCCTTGTAGCATGGGGCATGACCCTGCTGCAAAAAAAGAAAGAAAGAAGAACCCTGCTCAGGGTGCCTTGAAGAAGTTTCTGATTGTCTACACGGTCCACCCTGTGGCACTGAAACATTGTTCTGCTCATATCAAAAGGTCTCCATCTGCACCACACACCGCAGCCTGCACAGCCTGTATGGGGCAAGATTGATGCATGCAGTCATGCGGGCTTCCACCGTTTTCCATCCTACCCCCACACACCGCATGACCCAGGATTCATCAGCTTTTTCAATCCCATAGCGCTCAATCTTTCTGTTCCTTTACCTGTTTTGCTTACATAGGTGCGGCTTTGTTAGGTCTTTGGCTGCCATAAACAATTCCTCTGAAATTGCAGTGAAGGCTGCATGGGCTCTTTCACATCAATATTGTGCTGGACTATAGCCCATCACTTCTGAATTGGGCTTATATAGTGTCAAAGGACTGTGACCCTGCAAGGTATCTCTCACCTCGATCTGCAAACAAACAAGGAACAGAAAGAGGGTTGTAGGATGGATAAATGTCCACTAACATAATAAAGCCATTCTTTTCATATGCTATTAGGGCAACATTATAGCTGTTCACTTGAATAGACATATAAGCCACACCCTTAACATATAATTGGAATGTTGTTCAGTGCTCATAAGTTATGGATTTAGTTTGGTACGTTTGTCCGTCAGCAGGGTATTTGATGGATGCTAAAGATAATTGGGCTCACACATTTCATTTGTGTTAAAGTAGACAGCTTCATACTAACAGTATGCATGTTATGTCTTATGTAATGGGGGAAAGGTAATCATCAGGAGAACATAAAAGACAAGCTGTAACTCTTTCATTACCTAGCAATAGGGTTGAACACTTGTTCAAAAAGGTTGTTGGAAACCCTATGTGCCCATATGATAAATGTTTTGCAACTAATAATGTTTTTGTTTATTCACACAACTGTTACACAAATTAGGACTTAGGACGTTATTTTATCAATACTGAATCAATCTAAAATTAATTCTAATGACAAAGTTAGTCTGTGTTGATGCATCACTGCATTAAAAATACATGTAAATGTTTGTAGTATTGTAGTACCTATTATAAATTGCTTTGCTAAAATACCACATTTGGTTTGTAATTACACATAATGATAATTGCTACAAAGTATCTGACTATTTTGAAATGTCTATTTTTGAAAATTATGAGTGTGCGCATGCTAAGAACAGCAGGAAATTAATCATAGTACAATATTTCCTTTTATTAAGGAACACGTTGCTTTATAGTGGCATAATTACACATCTGGTGAATGTCAATCATCCCAAAAATCTGTCCTGCTGGGGCAACTCAGATGTAATCACTCATCGTAAATGGACCAAAAGGAAGAGAAACGTCAAAAATAAACCCCTCAGCTGATAAGGATGTGAGTTTCTATGGAGGCATCTAGCCATCATCTAGTCCCCTGTCCTGTCAGATTTAATAGAGAAAGGGTTGTAAAAGGTTGTGTTGGCTGACGGCGATGGCTTGCCAGCATGAATAGGACTCCCATGGAGTAAATATGTCACGAGGCAGCGCATAGTCTTGCACATTTCAAAGAGATAACGAACCACTTTGAGTGAAAACTATGTTTATCACCCTATGAATTTATATGCTGATCACTGTCATATCATTTAACTTATCTCAGAAAGCCCCTCCAGGGTGAATGAAGGACTCTGTGCACAACTTGCTTCTGCTGAAGGATGAGCCATTACCCGCAAACTGTCTCGTAGTGAGAAATCAAATCATTGCGGAATATATGCAAGAAAGTATGCAGTGCGAGGAACTTCAACTTAACCTTAATTAACCATGACAACAATGTCTCTGGAATCTCAGATTACTAAAATGTTAAGACGCTTCCATCTTGTCAAATCCTGTAACATCTGCACAAAACCTGAATTTGAATCTGAAAATATTGACATCTTGCAGCACTATACAACAATAAAGTAGACCTACCTGCATTTCAGTTTTTGTTTTTCTTTTGATTCATAAGGCACTACTTTGAAAACTATAGGCTATTTCTGCTAAACTCTATACACAAAACTTTACACCAAACCAGCAAAACACTATACATCTCTTGCAAAAGCGAATTCTTGCAAAACTACACACTAAAATTAATGTTTATGAGTAAATACAGTACCCACACACCATTATTTTAGTAAGCACACACAGCTGCAACTATGTCACGGATAGTATAAATGCAAAACATTTTTGCTTTTTATGTGTGCAGGGCATAGCATTTTGCTATAAAGTCTTATCCTGCATGTAGTATACACACACAGGTAACCAAATGTGTAAAAGATGTATTCGAATGATAACACACCATCAATACAAATAAAGTAAAGTCAGGCAGTCATAAAGTAAATTATTTTCTACAAATGTTCTACAGTTTTTCTAAATTACAGTATTTTTTATTTACACTGCCCAATTTCGGCCTCCATTGCTGTCTAAGCCCATCTGGCATATAGTGTTCAAGCTCTGGGCTGCTATTCACAATGCATTTTACGACTAAAAATAGCTCTTACTATAACTTGCTGATTTGAGAGAAACTCCCAAATCTACAAATATGTCTGTCCTAAATTTAGGACTCTTAAATCTTTGGTCTGTGAGTGTTTCACAAAGCATTTTAGTGCAAAAAAATAGCTCCTAAATCTGTGAAAAGCTAGGAGATCTCTTGACTACCCCTACCTAGGACCAACTCCTAAATGGCTACTGCAAGGTGCAGTGCTCCCCTCCAGCCCTGTTATGTCCGATACACCTTTCCCACCAACGCAATCTGAGGGCCGGTTGACAAAGCCTAACTCATTGACAAGTCCCTTCACCTAACAGCCATTGCTCATAAAACACGGCATAATCCATTGCAACGGTGTCAACGCCCCCTCCTTTCTCTTAGTTTAAGAGCTGCAAATTCTTTAGTAAAAGTTGGCCTCAGCAGTTTTGTCAATAAAATGTAATAGGGAACTTTTAGTGCAATTTACTCTAAGCGGTAAGATTAAATACTTTGTAAATACTGGCCCTGGTATGTAAGTGAATAATTATCTAACAATGTTTCCACCTTTCAGTAGCTGGGTTCACATGGACACTGTCTTCCTGAAAGGAATCTGGGCTGGTATTCACAAAGCATCTTAAGGCTAAAAGTTTCTCCTAACATACTGATTTAGGAGAAACTCCTAAAAATAATGGGCGTGTCAGTCTTAAATTTAGGACTCCTAAAACTTTTGTCAGAGTATTTCACAAAGCACTAGCTTAGCACTAAGACTAGCTCCTAAATCTGGAAAAAACAAAGTCAAGAGGACTCTTGCCTTAGGATATACTTTTAGCCTGAAGATGTAGTCAAGAGGACTCTTAACTACCCCTACAGTACTGTAAGTAACTAGGACCAACTCCTAAATGGCTGCTACAGGATCAATCATCCAATTCAGCCCCATTATGCTGATAAGTGCACAAGAACACTGTACACCACTGAGGCAATAGGTGGTAGAGCCTTGGATGCTGAGCCTTTGTATACTGTACGCTGCTGTAGGTTATGCAAGGCTTGGATGCAGCTGCTCGGCCATGGAAACCCATTCCATGAAGCTGTCTACACACTGTTCTTGAGCTAATCCAAAGGCCACACAATGTTTGGGGGTCTGTATTGTCTCTGCAGAAAGTTGGCAACTGTGCACTGACTCCACTCTGTGATTTGATGTGGCCTACCACTTAATGTAGGCTTGATTTGAATACACCTGTGGCCATGGAAGTGATTGGAACACCTGCATTTAATGATTCGGAGAGGCTAATACAGGAGGAATATACTATTAGACAGCTCTGATAGGCTCAATTGACTTGTCAATCAAAGTGGCCATTTTGAGCGCATGGCTATGTTTACATGTGTGCTCACTGAAGCTAGGAATTGAAGATTACTTCTGTTATACTTCTTGATTATAGTTGAGTGTTTTTAATGGTTTTTCTGAGAGAGTATTTGAATACTCGTTCGGAAATACCATCAAGTATTCGAAAGCTGTAAAATGGTGTTCGGGACAGCCCTATTATGTTCATATTTCCACATTTTTGACTGGTACAAATTATAATCTAGGGCAGAGAGCAGGTTAAATACTATAAATTAGGGATAATTGAAAAATAATAATCTCATCCAGATAAAAGCAGCTGCAGACACAGACGGCAAACACTTTTTATCGGACAATTACTTTTGGGCATCACCGGCATCACAAAAAGTAAGACTGGGCATGCGCATTAGAATGAAACCAAGAAGTAATCGAGTTTAACCTTTTACATGGTAGAGTTTTTCTTTAAATCAGGTCATAAAACGGGTTATACTACCTCTCTGCTTCGGAATGAAATTTCGATCGGTTGGCCATTTCTCTTCTGATAGTGGGGTTTATATGGAGCATTTTCTTTCGGGTTAAGCTTTTAACCCGATTTCAATCGGAATAATAGGGTCCATGTAAACGCAGTTATTGTGAACAAGTTATTGTGGACAGGCAATTGGCAAAAAAGTTAAGTTTATAGTTTAGTGTAAGTGTGTTATTACATTTCAAACTGAGTGTACAACAGTGTTTACAGTTTTGCAAAAAGTTTATTACACATTTCTGGAGTGTAAAGAAGAAAATAAGTAAATGCATTGGCTACAAGTGTTTGTGAATTCAGGAATTGTGCTTAAAGAATAAGAAAGTGTGTCAGCATTCAGAGAAAATAGTAATAGGGTCTCTGCCATAAATGATGTGTTCATGTATTGGTAGCCTGGTACAAATTTCTACTCTAACCTTTTTCAATGGCTGTGCCCATTGGGTCTGCTATTGAATTTATAATTATCTTGTGAAGAAATGCGGGTATTTTTCTATTAAAAGAGACATCTTGTCAATTACAGTCCTCGCTGAGATAGTCACCGAACTTCCTGTTGGAAGAAAGGTCAATAGCCATGTGTAATGAGTAATTGACTCAAGACAGAGAGCAGCTCAGGCTCACACTGAGGTTTTGATCAAGTAGCAAAATGTGATTTATTTTCATATCATTTTCTCTTTCATTTTGCTGTCGTGTTACAGAAAAATCATGCTTGATTGAAGTGCCACTGTTGGGGCAAATCCATCATCAAAAAAATAAGTTAGGGAAAATTGAGTTTAAATGGGCAATGATGGCAGGAACACGGGTTTTTGAGTATGAACAATGGCCGGCGACTAATGACCTGCTAGACGGAACACCAGCTTTAACAATAGGCTAATGTTCTTGGGCCACTGATGACAGCCGAACACTTAAGCTAACAACCGCACACCGTTCCATATCACACACAGTGTTGGAATGCATGAAAAGAGTGGTATTAAATTAAGTAACTACAGTAGTAGTAGTATGACTTGTTATGTGTAAATATACAAATACACCAATTCTGAACAATAACTGTCTAAAATTGTTTGCTGATATATCTATTTTATTAGAGAACAATTACCAAATTGTATGTTTGTCCTATCCACATGTCCTATTTTTAATTTGCCCTATTTTTACAGTAATACATTCATTAAACATTATTTCTTTTGTCCCAGCAAATCAAAACTCTTACATTGCCGCATTGCCACATTCCCAAGCTGCATGGACATTTTAAAAAGCACAAAACATTTGAATGTATGACTGAATTTAGAACTTGAAACATACATTGGATTTTTGCATACCCCGAAAAGTTAAACATTAAATATGAAAACATGATAGTTGAACAAGTAAAATAATTAATAAGCAGGCACAGAAATAAATAATATACGGGGTAGTGAGATTGTTTTTTGGAGACTGGTAGTTCCTGGCTGGCAGTCTTTTGATATTTGAATATTTATAGAAATGTATGACTAATGATAGGGATAATACAGTGGCTTGTGGGCATACGAGCATGATGGGTTTGGTGTTTGTAATACCTCTGTTAGTGGTGTACTCACCCAAATGCACAGTGGCACAGGCACACACATGAAATGTACAGTATGTACTACTGTACATAAACCCCACACATTATGCCACTATTCTTGTATTTGACAGGCTTCAAATTATGAGGTAAATGCATTAACCTGGGTTATACATTCCCATACTTCCACAGTTGTCAGATCAGATCAGAATCTCTAACTTTTCAAAGGGTTCCTTGAAACGGCATGACGAGATTTGTATGGCCAGATGCAGATCTCTCGATTAAATGGCTGCAAGAATGTCTAGTGCACGAAAGTGGAATATCATTTGTAACAGTGGGCATAGGAGTGCCGATGAAGTAGAGCAATATAACACACATCACTGTGGCACACAGAGACCTTATAGCTTACAGGAGCTGCTCTGCTATTTGCCATAGGCAAGATATCTAAACATACAGTATTTTGCTGTGTTAATCTGGACAACTGTTAAACATGGATGCATTTGGTCTAAATCGTGTTGAGTCTGCTGTGTTAAAAAAAAGCATGTATAATTCTGCATGAAGTGGAAAGGCTAAGACTGTAAATGCTTATGAAAGTTCCCACACAGATAAAAGTTTGGAGAGCATTGGGAGTATGGTGGCATATTGCAACAAAATGCAAATGCATGCAATATATCCACAAATATCTGTACTATAATAGCAAAATCATATACTCTTCAATTTTTTATTAACAATTTAACAGAAATCCATAATTAAAATCTCATCCATGGAACCCCATTTTGAATTTAATATCAACAACTTAATTCAAAATGACAAAATCCTACAATGCCAATCTAGTTACTGTAATATAGCTCACCTTTTGGAACATTGTTTGCATTGTTGCCCAAACAACTATCAAACCGAGTTACTCTCTTGCCATTAGTAATTTAGGTACATTTATGTGTGAGGAAAAAACAAAGCTAGATGCTGTGTAGTTATTTGTGGAAAAACAATATCCATGTTCATGGTAAAGATTAATTATGCAGACACAACCAAATGTACAGTGAGTGTATACTTGTGGGTGTCGACAAAAGTTTCATGCAAACAAAATAAACATTAATTTGTCTTACATTGAATGATACTTATTATTGTTGGAGAAACCTTTAATGATTTCTATTGACATGATCATACACACAGTGCAATTAATATTTATTTTGCTTCTTTCGAGAAAAAAAAAATGCATAAATACAAATTATTAAATAAATAAAAGTACTATAAGATACATGCAACATCATTGTAGGGGCAACTTAATATGTACACGTTTAGCTATGCTTTAGGGCCTGTGTCCACCACCCATTCACAATTTCAACAGGTATATTGTGAGAGCGGTCTATGACTCTATTAGAGAGCTGACCTTTTCAATCAGCAGGCCATAATTCTCCAGACGCCTCGGCAAGATTCTCTGTTAGAAAGAAATGTAGACAAAGCAACTATAGTGTCCCATTATTATCAACTTCGTTAAAAAAGAAAGAAAGAAAGAAAAAGTATGCAGAACTTAGCAATAATTAAATAACAGTCAACATTCTCCATAGAAAGCTTTACTTTCAAAAACAGAGTCCTTGGCTCACATAAGAAATTCTAGAAAGTTCAGCACAAGGTTACATTTTCCTCTCTTAAGATTTGACAAAATTGTGTGAATGAGAAAAGATCACATCCAAAAGTCAATCAAAAAATGGAGTGAACAGTGATGAAGAATACATTAGTCACATTGTGACTCATCTGATGGTCCACTTGACTTTTTCCAATCAAGAGGTGTTTTCTCTCCCAGCCGCAGATCATTTGTGATGTCAATCAGCAGTGTCACAATCCTCCACGCACATTCCACACGTGTCAGTGGCAAATGTCACGACAATCCAGCTGCCCCCGAGATGTCTAGGCTTCGCCTTCGAATGGGACCTTGAAAGGGCATCACGTGACCCAGCGGGCTGAACAGACTTTGAAAACCTCAAGTTACCTTCATAGATTATGACAAAGAGCACACTAAGGCCCCGATCACACCGAGACGCGTCGCTAAAGGTACGGTCGCTTCAAAAGCGCTTTGATAAACCCCCGATCACACAGAGATGTGCTGCCTGGCTGTGCCAAAGAGTACGGCTGCCTGGGCCAACTGTCACATTGACGAACAGCGCCTTGCGCTGAAAAGGTGAGAATATTTTGACTTTTATGCGTGTCTAAAAAAAACGAAAAAAAAAACGAAAAGCGCGCCACCATAAAAAAACATATTACAGTCATGCCATATTATAGGAAAAAAAATTTTTGCCAGCGTCTCTAGCCATAGTCTCTGTGTTATCGGCCCCCAATTCCGTACATGCTGTGACACATTGTATGGAACATAATAAGTGTAAAATGCAGGCGGACCATGCTAGCATTGTAACGCTAGTTCCATTGGTCAGCAACTAAATACATCTACAAAAACTTCAAATTTATAACAGGGCTATTCAACTCCGGTCCTGGAGGGCCACACCCTGCATGTTTTAGATCTCTCCCTGCTCCAACACGCCTGATT
>JAODTR010000002.1:1531658-1548039 GCA_025399935.1 Amblyopsis rosae | reverse complement strand
TTGGTCCAGGTTCCCGATCCCGCTAATGTCCAGGCCTCAGAGTCAGCCTTGGTTCAGGCTCCTGTACCTAAGCCGGCTTCCGCGCCGGGTTTAGCACTTTCGGGGGCAGCTGCTCTGAACGAGCACACCGGCCGGTCCCTTCCGCCGCTGGGCTCGAGAAGCCGCAGACGCCCCATGTTTCCGCCGCTGGGCTCGAGAAGCCGCAGCCGCCCCATGTCTCCGCCGCTGGGCTCGAGAAGCTGCAGCCGCATCCTGATTCCGCCGCTGGGCTCGAGAAGCCGCAGCTGCCCCATGTCTCCGCCGCTGGGCTCGAGAAGCCGCAGCCGCCCCATGTTTCCGCCGCTGGGCTCGAGAAGCCGCAGCCGCATCCTGATTCCGCCGCTGGGCTCGAGAAGCCGCAGCCGCATCCTGATTCCGCCGCTGGGCTCGAGAAGCCGCAGCCACATCCTGATTCCGCCGATGGGCTTCCCACGCCGCAGCCGCATCTGGCCCCCGCCACTGGGCTTTCCATGCCGCAGCCGCATCTAGCCCCCGCCGCTGGGCTCTCCACGCCGCAGCCACATCAAGTCTCCTCTGCTGGGCTTTCCCCGCCGCCGCAGCTCCAGAGGGATCCCGCCTCTGCTGGGCTTTCCCCGCCGCAGCAGCTCCAGCCGGCCTTCTCTCTAGCACCCTGGCACCATGTGACCTTGCCCCCTGAGCCCTTGCCTCCTGCGTCCATGCCCCATGTGCCCATGACTCCTGCTCCCACGGCCCATGTGACTTTGCCTGTTATACCCTTGCTCCATGTGACTGTGCCCTCCGAGTCCCTGCACCATGGATCTCCGCCCCATGTGGCTCCACCTCCCGGGTTTCCGCCCCATGAATCTCCGCCCAAGGTGATGCTGCCGTTCCTAGAGCCCGAGGAATGGCCATCTCCCCCGGAACCCGTGGATTGGCCTCCACTCAAGGACTGGCCGCCGTTCGAGGACTGGCCACCACCAGAGCCATCCACATGGCATCCAGAGCCTCCACCTCCAGATCCAGCGTCCTCGCATCCAGAGGCTTCGTCTCCATCTCCCGCCGCATCGCATCCAGAGTCACCGCCGCCTCCAGATCCAGCCACATCGTGTCCAGAGCCTACGTCTTGGCCTCCAGTGTCTTCGCCTCCAGAGCCTTCGTCTTGGCCTCCAGTGTCTTCGCCTCCAGAGCCTACGTCTTGGCCTCCAGTGTCTTGGCCTCCAGTGTCTTGGCCTCCAGAGCCTTCGCCTTGGCCTCCAGTGTCTTATTAAGATATTTGCCAAAATAAATAAAAAAAATGATGCTTTTAACACTAGAAAACAATATACTGTACAGTATAGTACTTTAGCAGGGCTAACAGCTAGCTAGCTGGCTGGGCATTTCAAAACTTTTCAAAATTCCGATTTGAATGTTGTACATTGCCTTACAATAAAAGTATGCACGAGTTGAATATATTGAACGCATGCAGCATTCTAAGAGCAACACAGACCAGTGCGACATTCCCAACGCATAGATTCGGACTGCCCCATTGACAATGAATTACTTCCGGCGCAACGCAACGCATTGGACACATTTGGTGGGCACACGAAGTAAGACTGCGGCTTAGTACTGCACACCTTCATCTACTGTGAAGCCCGGAAACCACCAAACCATATCTGCATATTACATGAGGTGCGTTCAAAATATGCGAACAATGGTGAACGTTCGTGGCAGACATGTTTGCTCTGAACATGAATTTGGAAAGATTTGTGTAAACATTTAAAAAGAATTTGATTTAAACTGTCACCCTTCGTCCAGCATCAATGTATGTTCGCCAAGATATACCTCCTCAAACTGTTTTCTTTTGTTCGCAAGTGTTTGACGAACACTAAGCAAACGGAAAACTGTTTAAATATGTTCGCAAACATTCGCTATATTCGGCAATTCTGAACAGGTGGAGATGCAAGCACAATATTGGTTTTATTTTAACTAGTGCTGCGCCACCTTTGACAGACAGACCATATACTGTGCCCCATGTCTATCCTGGCACAAGCAATATCAAGGCAAGCTGGGGAATTAGTAAACGCACCCAGGCGGGAGAAAAACCACCCAAAGAAATGATCACACAACATCTGTGTTAGCGCTATACACCTTTGGTCCAGAAACTAAAGCCCTAAATATTTGATTGCATACCCCTTGCTTGCAATAACTGCATTAAGCCTGCAGCCTACTGACATCAGCAAACCTTTGCATTCTTCTTTTGTGATGCTTTTGCAGGCTTTACTGCGGCATCTTTCAGTATTTGTTTGTCCCTTCATCCTCCTCTTTGGGAGGAGGAATGCATGCTCACATGGTTTATGGTCTGGTGATTGACTTGGCCACTTTAAATGCTTTTAGAAAACAGGCCACTCGGTAATACTACAACCTCTTGCTGCTGCTACTGTTTACCCTTCTATGATGATTTCCTGTGCGACAAACACGAAAAATGTGAAAAGGGTCAATTAGTTTGGATGCATTCCTCTATATTTTGAAGAGCACCATCATGAGTTACATCTTTGATAAATATATAAATATTAGTTCCTGCTCAAAAAGCAGTCAATCTATGACACTTTCTCCACCATGCTTCACGATTGAGTTGTTTGCATCTTATGGAATAGCCTCCACATGGTTGCTCTCTAACGGCCGCTGCATACTACTGAATGCGTGGCCTCACACTGTTCCAAGCATACTTCACACGGACGAGCGCTCGGGCTGTTCCAAGCATACTTCACGCGGACGCATCGGCTATTTCTGTACAAAAAAAAAAAAGTGCTTTGACATTTGCAATATTTATAGATACGATTGTACAAACATAGTTTCCTGTGGACAAAATTGGTGTAACTAAGATATTTTCTGGAAATAAGTATTTTTTCATACTCCTAGCACACTCACTTGTGGATCTATTTCCATCTGTAGAGGGCTTCAGCTTGTCGCACATGCGCAGTCAACGTGTGTCGCACTTGCTCAGTCAGCGCGCACATGTCTGCGCCAACAGAACATTTTGGAGGTGCGCAGAGAGTCTGCGCATGTGTAATGACATTTACGTCGCTCGCACAGTTTGCGGACGAAGTCGTCTTCACACCGTTAATTGAGATACATTCACACCTGCCCTGTGTAATTTGTTTGTTACGTCAATGACTGATATTTGATTTGTTATTCACAGCTCTTATCATGTTCCTATAATCAAATGCAGATGTTTTCCTTGGCTAAGCTGTTTGACGGCTGTTGGTCACTATGCTAACGCTTTCTGTCTCACGTGTTAACATTCCAAATAGTTCTAAAGGCTAATGTCTGTGAACAATATACACATTTCTCCCAACGTCAGCTCCCTGGTCTTGCTGGTTTGTCATTTATAAAACTCAAATGCATTCTACACAGGCAAAACCCAGCGGCTAAAGCCAAGGGCAGACATTCATAATTACTTATTGTTTAACAAATTAATCAAACAGGAAACAGCGTACACCGGGGCCACAAGAAAGTCATGTGACCCCCTCCTTTGGATTGCTCCAGTAAAGAAGTTCAAGCTCAACACAGATGAGTGTCAGACATATTTTAGGCCTATATATTATTAGTATTATTATTATTATTATTATTATTATCATCTTTTTTTAGTTTTTGCTATACAGTAGTGGCCATTCATTTGATCGCATCTGTTGCTTTGACCTAGCTTTGACCTAGCCGCCCAATTATTGCTTTAATCTAATTTCTTTTCTCGCTGAGATTATAGTCTGGAAAACCTGTTCGCTAGCGTTTTCAAAGCTTTACAGTTAGCGTGCAATAGCTGACTATACTGTAAGTGCACTACTAACCCCAACCCTAGGGCAGCGAAGATACATTTATGCCAATTACAGAGCATGCATCAATTTCTTTCAGTGTAGTGGTATAGTTGATTGATTTACATTATGCAGCACATTATTGTGTGTGTAATAATGTGTAATGGTTCTGCTGTCACCAAACGACTGGTCAGAATTCCACATAGGCACCAAGCCAGTTACCCAATCCAAGTCAATTACCGGACCATTACCCAGGAACCAGGCTTTATTAAAATTTTACTAATCTCCCTGAAATGAACTCGAGATCAAACTGGAAGATACAGTTTGAGGCCATGGTTTGACACCCCAATGCACAACAGGGTAGAAACGTCAAGACGTTCTATTCCAATGTGGCTGACATCACTATGTTAATGGCGAAGATATGTAAGTAAGTTACATTTTTAATGCCAGCTTTATCTTAACTCTGCAGTTATCATAATCAGCATCAGGCAATGGGATGTTGCTCCATTAGGTGCTTTGCAATACTCAGGGTTGAGCTTTAGTTTCATCAATCATCTGTATTATTTTACCCATTTCATGGAACCGTTGAAACGCTATAAGCAAATGTATGGTGCATTAATGCGTACTACAAATGCAGGATGCTAAAGGCTGTCTCAAGGACAGGACTTTCTTACGCTTACTAAAGTTAATCAGGCATCAGCAGGAAAGTCAGTTAAAAGTAATATTTTTATTTTAGTTTCCTAATGAATATTTATTTAAGTTTTGCCGCAAAGGAATGAGAAATGTTTAATTTTACGTACGCCGATAAACACTGATCTGCGCATCCTTTTGAAGGTTTTTGGACACATAAAATATATTGTGTGTTCCATCTACTGTATGTTTTACTTTATTTACATTGTCAAGGATATTTCTTCATAATAATCATATTTCAAAGAATTATCTCTACAGTATCTGGGTTGTTTCCTCTCTCTTTTACACATTTTCTACACATGAATTTGAAGACTAATATGGGGATGCCACAAGTCTTTGTAGTTACTGGTGTCTCACACATTTGATGTGTGACTGGGAAAGCATAGCTTATCCTGTCCTACTGAAGCATTCAAAGCACAAGGATAGTCTTTGGGGGGATGGGAAGGGAAGGGGGAGGGGGGGGTTAGACAAGATAAAAACGAAAAGTGTGTGAGATAAGAAAGTGACTGCCACAATGGGAGATGAGTGTGCCTGTCAAAACCAATGCCGAAGGTCTCACGTAAAACATTTTCTTCTTACAAATTTGTTGATTTATGCAGTTTAGCTAATACGATGTATAGAAACATTTAAGTCAGGTGCTAATTTACTTATTTGTTATCTTCTGTACAGTATCTTAGCCGTTAACAGTTCTCATTAGTTTCAAAGGCTTCAAAGCTAATTGTCTCATAATTGGATCCCACTGTAAATGCATGCAGTACGCATTATATTATTTCTTTATTTGAACATGCAAAACAACAACACATCTGCCTTCAAGACCATAGAGTGCTCCTTCTGAAGCTCTGTTCCACACATTGGAAACACATTGTGATGTCTAGGGCCATTGATGTTGTGAGTGAGTCTTCTCCGCTATGTATGTTTGTTCGTGAGTTTGTTTAGCTCACGCATGTAGCAAGGCAGACCCATTAGCGTACCTCTATGAGTGACAGGGCAGACACATCCACCAGCGACAGAGCAGACACGCCCACCAGTGATGGATACAAACCGACCTGGCGGTGTGAGTGCCGGGTAAAGCTGGGATAGTGTTGTGTGTGTCTGCACCACTTTGTTTGCGTTTACAGAGCCAGGGTTGTGTAGAAACACCAGATTATGTTTGTAGAATGGACAGATAGCAGACTGTGAGGCGATACTCAAAAAACTTTACATAAATGTGTATTAGCTTACAATCGCTGACTCCACATGATTCTGTACAAATGTACAGAATAATTTATTTGTTATGGCTTGTGAGAGGAAGCCATTTGCAATCGGTGGTAAAAGTTACTTTAGAGTACAATTTACTCTTTTATATGCAAATCTTTAAATGGGCATCTTCATAAATAACACATCTTAATTTTCCATCCATTTGTTGTTTTTCTAATTTCTTGACATTGAACGAGGATAACCTTGATGCTAAATATATGATATTAGATTATTTTATATTTAAATTTTGGCCATTAAAGTGGAATATTATCCCTTTCGATGCTTATACATGTTAGTTTTTCAATTAATTAATAATTCAGCTAGGTGAATTTGCACAATGTTGCATCATTCAAATATATTAATAAAGATGGAAATTCCTTCAAGTAGAAATAACCCAACATAAATGTTTTAGTGGATTCAGGGCATTGGTTCTTTCCTAGACTCTGGTAAGGCCACCACGGACATAAGGGGTTTCTGGGTCTTTCACTAAAATCAAGCTCTAAAGTATTTGAATAATGGAAGAAACAGACTCTTCCTTTCAAATCATCAAAGTGAGTTTCTGTCAAGCGGGAGAAAGACGGCGACAGCTGGAGAACTTTGGTCAGTCTCAGTCTGACAGGAATGACATTTCAATTCCTGTAGCGTTGACAGAAACCCATTGTTATTACCTTTTCACGAGATTTAATGCACATCTCTGCTACCCAAAAAGATAGGTTTGATATTCTTTATCAGTCACACAACAGTCTGTTTCTGTTCTCAAACAGCAACTTGTTTTCGCAACCTATTGAACCTGACAGTATATTAAACACAGGCACAATATATAGATCATGTCCAAAACATATTTTATATAATTATAATACTGTAGTTAGTTCTGTACTTTAACATTCAGCCAGTTCCAATTAATTAATGAAGATCAAGTTGAGATCTTCTCAATCTTGTACATATCCTGCTTGACTGACATATATCAATCAATCCCTTTCCACTTTTCATTTCATTTACAGTAAGGTGCAATTTAAAGTACAATTTACATTTAGTACACAGTTCAAATTCTTACAGGACAGTTTGATTCTCTATTGTATTGTATTTGGTTCATATGTTGTGAACTGCAATTTATCTGCCTAGATATTGAGACACATAAAATGACAGACAAAAGCAACAGTTCCCGCCCAGGTGATGGTAATGTATTATATTTAGTTAACAGAGATCAGTATGATTTCAAGACACCCTCTGAATGGACAACTGATGCCTTTTGCATTGCATCTTTGATTATATGTGCTGTTTTGTGTCTGGGATGTCTTTATGTTTTATATTTACTATTAAGGATGCATCTATACCTGGCTGCAACAAAATTTCCCCTAGTGGGATAATAAATGAATTTTCACTTTTTACTTTGATTACAGGGCTAACAACACTTTAATCTGAATAAATTTAAATGCGTGTGGGGATGGACTGGGGCAATTTGATAAGTATGCCACACATTGGGTGACATTTTCTAAAACTGTCCTTGGACAAGCAAAGATCCATGTGCTACTTTTGGGTGTGTACATGACTGCTTGAGTGCAGGAGACTAGGGGACATGGTGGAGAGAAAATGCACAGGCAGGTAATGGAAAAGCTTTTCTTTCACATATTCATTTTTAAAGAGCGAGATTGCCAGCGCACCTGCAATACCACCAACAACTTCGCCGCGAAAGCCATTACGATAATGTTACATTTTCACAGATTATTTATTAATCTGGCTGCGACAGGTGCAAGAAGCCACCTCGGAGAAAACATCACCCTCCCTTCTATTCATTGTCTTTCTTTATAAAAAAGACAGTAGATAAGGTACGAATCTGTGGGTGCACTTTTCACCCAGTACCCATTCTGGTTGGTTTTCATTGTTGCCGCTGTCAAAAGCTGACAGGCTTTGGAACGCGTTAGACAACACTATTCTCCAGACATGTGGCCCTTCTGGTCTTCAGTGAGAGCCAGGGAAGGCTATTAGAGACAAGAAATAAACTTTGTTTGCCCTTGGTGGGGGACTTAAACGGGGGATGCCTCAATACCTCTATCAGTTGAGAAAATCTTTCATTTTGGCTCAGATATTTGGTTTGACTGAGCGAGTAAGCATGCAAATGTCTCTCTCTCACTCTCACACACACACACACACATTATGCTGTGCGCATTCATTTTGCTAACACAGCCCGAGAAATATTTACAGAAGCTTTTAGACGAAAAACCCTCACAGAAATGCTTATTCCATCAATTGTACAGGGGAGAACAAACAACATTATTCTGAAAACGATTTATTAAATCAAAGCCAGCCCCTTCAACTTCAACAGTGAGCTACAGTCAAATTTCAAGCAAAGAAAAGGAATACTCGAATAAAATCATGCGTATAAGCAATGTCACTAAAGAAATGTGCTCACAATTTACATGTGTGTGGGCACTAGCCTATACTGATGGTTAGATAGTGGAAGGTACCTGTATCTAAAATGGATTTATTTTAAAGGTGTATCTTTATTGTGTAGAAGCAGCTGTGCAGCCATTGTTGGGACAAGTGAAGTGTTAAAACACTACAGAATGTCCACTGTGTGTGCGCTTGGTAAAGATGGTGTCATGGAAGTCCCTGCAGTATACAGTAGCCATTCACTGACCAAATACAGCAGGTCTAATAAGTAAAGGAAGAGCTATGTTACTTAGCTACAGTATGATGCAGGCTGGCGTGCTTGTTGAGGTGAGAATTATCGTTTAGAATGTGTGATCTAGAACAAAATGATAATTTCTTCACAATGAAAGGTACAATAAAAAACACTTGCTAACTTTACCTCACGGGTTAAAACAATGTGAGACACTGTGTTGTTTTGTGACAGAGAACCTATACTGCTTATTAATTAAGTAAATCAAATGGTGATTCATAGCATACAAATGAGGCCGTTGTAGCTAGAATAAAAGAAACAAAAACCTTTGATTACGTTTACATCCCATATTTACATGCAGCTCCAGATTCCCCCTAGCTAAGACAAATATTACAAAGGCTCCAAAGCCACGTTGCATCTTGAGGAATTAATGGAGTTACTCTGTTCATACTTGTGATTTTGTCTTTTGTGATAATGCTGCCTATGTGGGGATGCTGATTCAATTTGATAGAAATATGTACACAGTGAGGGAGGAAATTATCTGTGTTAGTCCTGTCAGAATTAGAGACTTACCGTATGTTGGTCAAAGATTTAGTTTACGGTAATCTCTGAGAAATACAGTTGGGGCATTGATTGTGTGTGTGTGTGTGTGTGTGTGTGTATGTATATGTGTGTGTATATGTGTGTGCACACCTCCATATAGGGCTGGAGGAGACAGGGCACTCCAGAGATGGTGTGACATTTTATTTCAATGCATTTTGCCAACATGGGACACGAGCAGTGGCAGAGCTGTGACCTTGGCTTAACCATGTGTGTATGTACACCGAATACCTGATCGACCCCCCCCCCCACACACACACACACACACACACATACACATCAACACATGCACAATGCACAAACACACACTCCAAGTCAGGAGACAATCAGGGTTCACCATGATGTTCAATAAATAACATCAGTCCATCAGCGAGTGGATAAAAACTTCCGACCACCCCCATGAGCTATGTAAATGTCTAATGTGGGCGGTGCTTCGTGGGGGGAGGAGATGAAGGGACAGACCCCTGTCCCAGGAATGATGGCTAATAAAAGTGAGTCATGGATGCCGGGCAGATTCATTGTGCTACAGAAGGGTCCTGATGCATTAAACAGGGACATTTGTTGTGTCCTCTTTTGATAATAGATATTAGACTCCGATATAGTATGCTGCCGCCAAGCTATTTAACGCTTGTCAATCTAACCGCCAAGGGTAGCGATGCGCAGGCCTGCAGACAACAGTGGTTCGGAACATGTTTCGTTTGGGGAGGATGGAAACTTTTACTTCGCTTAAATTGAAAAACAAAAAAAAGGTTTCTATGCTAGTAGCATTTTGTAAGCAATTTAGAAAATGCTGTCAAAAATAGATGGACATAAAAATAAGTTTAAGCTGCATCATACCCCTACCCTCTATCTACAGTAATAAAGGATGCAAGAAAGAATTTGATAGGGGAAGCTGTTATATTTCACTGTTTAAGCAAAAACATATACTGTACCTAAGAACATAATAACACTGAGTTTACATGAAAACGCATAATTTCTGCAGAAATCCCCCTTCCAATCAGCAACCATGTTATAAATATAGCTGGTTCAGTGCCTATGCTATTTTCTCTGCTTTCATATGACTACATAGGGGACATGCTTGTTTTGGATTTGTACTCAAAACACAAAAAGTACAATTTGAAAGTGCTGCCGTTTGGCGTAGAAATGACTTCCCTACATTCAGCCCTTCGCTGCTTCTGATCTCACACCCTTCATCGTCATGAGGACGCCTCTCCAGAAACAGATGCTCCAATCACATGCTCATTACTTTGATTGACACATATTGGTAAAGCCTGCGTCAATTGATTTTAAATGTTCTACAGTATGATGTTCTAACGTGATAATGGCATAATAAATAAATAAACTTGACTTGAAATAAAGGGTAGTATGTCTGACTTGCACAGTGAAGCAAAGTAAAAAAGCCTGCAAGATCTGGATGGCCTCACAAGGCTATACTGAGCTTACTCAGAAGCATATTTATTTCAGCATTTTAATAACCAAGTTCTGTAGCTGAAAACTGGAAGTGTGTCAAATTGGCACAGAGATCTGGAACCTGTAGAGGAATGGGTGTCACTTCATGGGATGTAACTGTCCCTGTATTCCCACACTAATTGAATGGGATATGTCACCTCTGGACAGCTTTGGACTAGATAACTTGATGATTACATTAATATGGTGCTTATTTACGTGACCCTGCATGAGAATTTGAGGCTGCCAAAACAACGAGTCAAGCCATGCTAATCAGCAGCAGAAAACACAGTGGGTGAACTCTAGATGTACCCTCAGCCGCGCTACGATACAATATGGAGGAGGAATCCTGTACCAATGTTGCAACAACAGCCCTTTTACTATGCATTTTACACTTGTTTAGCACATACTGTCAGAGCGCAAACATTGTGATGTAATAGTCCTTTGATGAAGGCCTGCTCAATGTTAGTAACTCAAACAAAGTTCAAAGACTCAAACACAGTGATATGCACAAAGTCTGTCCACTTTTTAGAAGCCGGAGTGAGATCAAATAGAGAGGTCTGAATGTTGAAGCGGCCTCTTTACTGACTACTGTTCCTATAGTCACTCGTGGTGATATATATTTGAAGCTTTCACAGTGTTGTCAGTGAAGAGAAAAATCAATTTCTAAAGAAAAATCAATGCCAATTCCCTCCCCTCATGGGCCTGTCTCTGACTTACAGTATATAGAACAAGTGCAATGGAAATAATGACCTTGTTCTTCTTGCTATACTGCTTTTCTTTTTCTTTTCTTTTTTTGACCATGCGAAAGTGCTGGAGAGCTCTCCTGTGGAATAAGCTTTAAGATTTGACTTGGCTCATATTAGTGTAAATTACTCTCTCCCGCCTTTTGTCGAAATGTGCATCACCGGTTCGGCAGCTGAACGGTGTAGAGTGCTAGTGCAAGGCATCGCATAACCCTCATTTAAACAATTTAGTTCCCTTACACTGGTTACCCTTTTACTTGGAGATATAATTTGAAGAATTTACTTACTCCCAAAGAACGACTGAAGCAGGCAACACTGCCTTTTAAAATGCCTCTAGGGTCCAGAATATCCTCGTTATGCTGTACCATCCTGATCTCGCGAGCTCCAGTTGGACTTCGCCTTAAGTATCAGTCTCTGGAACATTCTCCATTCAACAGCGTTTGCCTATTACATGTAATTCGTTATACACGACTGGACTACCTACAATTATCTCACCCAATCAGAATATATAATGTCAGGTGACAGCAGACATAATATAAACAATAACCAACACACAGTATTCATTTGAAAGTTAGACAAAATGTCTGTTTGTCTTAAGACAAATCTTCGTGTAAAGGTTACATTTTCTAACACAAAGCGTCTATTTAGCGCAACATGGGTAGCAGAATTAGGTAGATTAGCTCTAATACCTGACAGTTTAATCAAGATATTGACTGTATCAAATGCTTTCATGCAATTGAGTTGTCAGCCCCAAATTCTGAACAACTGTATCAACTCTTTCCATAGCCAGCTGGCAGAGCACCAAATTCAAATTCTTCATGGAGAAAAGCCTTCAAAGCTGTTGTCTGTTCTTTCAAATCATGTTCTGTATACACTGAATTTCTGATGAAACTGACAGATTGAAATTGAGTTTGCAGCAGCACTAAACTTATCAAGCAAAGTCATATAAATAGCTTTTAATGGTGGGAAGGCAATACGCATATGTGCTGTAGGCTGATGTCACCATCATCAGGAAAAACTGAACGCTGATTGGCTGACTGTCAACCTGCCTGGAGACAAACAGTTTTGAATTAAGGGGTTCCAGATTGAAACCAAATTGGTGCTTGCATGATCACGGTACTATCACAATCAACTGAGCACCAAGTAAAATGAGGGAAATAAGGTTGTTAAAGTGACAGATACATTATGGAGATTAACATGCACTATATCAGTAAAAACATAATGGTAGCAATTGTAGCCTACTTGTATTGCAAATTTCTTCTGTAAGAAGATGACATTTGCTGCTGATGGATTCCTTACTTTTTATTTTGTACATATTCTCACCGTATAGCTGTCAACATTTTTTCTGTGTCTATGGGAAGCCAAAATACATAATAATAATAATAATAATAATAATATAGAGGAAGTATGTGTCATCACATTCACATCTGTATTTATAAAGCAGTGCTGATGAAGTCCAGTCTTTCAACAGGGCAGCTGTAGATGCCACAGGGAGAAAACAAACAGATTCATGAATACAATACATACTCAAACAAACAGCACCATCTTCTGAATAGCCAAAACCGTTGCAAGTGCGTTGGTTCACTGCCACGGGCTTCATTTCCATCTATTCAAATTCCACTCCCGCACTCTAATCACTATGGAGACCATTTTCTGTTCCCTCCTTAAATATGAAACCAAGATACTGTATATGCCCATATGCAGTCTTGCTTACAGACCTTGGTGGGTTTGTTTTGCCCTCCTTGGGCAGTTTCTTTGTGTTATTATGACATCATTGAGCTTGCAGCAATATTTCCAGGCTTTATTGATAAACTGACAATTTACAGCGCAAGGAAAGATAAGAAATAATTTCTGTTTAATTGAGTTGGAGACCTAATGAATGCAAGGCCATCTTATCTGTCCTCTTTTCAAGCAACAGTTGATGGTATCTCTAATTCTCTCTCTCCCTATCTCCCTATCTCCCGCTCTCTCTCTCTCTCTCTCTCTCTCTCTCCCGCTTGCTGCTTTAATCACAAGGGGCCCAAAGGCATTTCCTCATGGGCTATGGCTGTATTCCTGTCATAATCCCCCCCCCCCCCCCCACCTCCCCTGTTTGTGTGGAGCCCCAGTCAGAGCCACAGCAAAGGACACAACCCCTTCAGGCAGCCTCCCCAATCTGAAGGGACGAGGCACAAGCGACCACAGATAAAACCACTGTGATCAATCTCACGGATGCACAGCGAATCAGTGGAGCGAAAGGCTTTGAAAATCAAGCCCTGTCCCTGATGTGCGCGCCAATGATTATGTGGTCAGTGATGCCAAAGGCAACCAGCAAACATCAAGGAACTTGGAGCTGCGAGCCTGTAGGTTCTCAACACTAATTAAACATACACAAGTAACCCACTGAAATGGTGCCAACTGGGGCCAAAGGCGGCCGTCCTCTGGTGGTTAATAAGGTAAAATTGTTTGCCACTGAATATATACATATATATATGTATACATATATATATGTATATATATCAGCTAATATTTTGACTTTAAAGTTTAAAGGATTTAAACTATAAAGTCATAATATTAGCTCATTTTTTTAACAACTAATATGTACAAAAGTTCCCATAATATTTCAGCTAATATTATGACTTTATAGTTTCAATCCTTTAAACTATAAAGTCATAATATTATCTGAAATATTATGGGAACTTTCTATGTAGTCACAGAGCTTGCGTATTTATGCAGACTATATTTTGAAATGTTATATTTGACTTTTTTTCCAGGCCAAATGGAGGTAACTAAGAGTTTAGAGGCATTCTGAAAGTCGCTGGGTCAAAGCCCTGAACTGGCCTCGAAAATCTAGTAGGGGAAAGTGTTATAAATGAGTTCTCTGCCATTAATCAAATAGTGCTGTCAAAGTATCCCATCGCACTAACTTAACTCCCTTTCCATTGTGTCAATGGCAGCAGGGCATTGCTTAAAAATAGCAGGCGCTACACCACCTTTGCCATAACCTGAGGAACACTGAACATCTTGTCACAAAAGTTTGGAGTGTCACATGAGTTTATTAGAGGTTATCTCAATGTTCATGTACAGAAAATGGAAAGAGGCTAAGTGGTATAAGTAACAAACAACAGAATAGAGTTTAGGAAGAAGGGCATTGTCTTGTGCGTGTGTGTGTGTGAGTGTGTGTAGATATATATAAATAATATAACATATGTGTTTGCTTGACCGTTAGGTATATTTAATAGGCCTCTGCCTCAAGCTAAAATAACTTTGTGTCTTCAATGGTGTTTTAACCTTTGTTGTTGGAGACAGAAGGTTCCGCACAGCGTGTTTCTGTGTATCTATTTACAAGTGGCACGGCGCGCCAAGGCTGCCGTCCCACCCCCTCAACCATGATGTGGTTTTCAAAGTCAACAGCTTGTAATGTAAACACCAGAGAGATAGGAAACACAGAGTTGTTTTGTCTTTGTTTTGGGGGGGATCTGTGGTCCCAGTATGGGAAGGTCCACGGATTTTTAGCATAATATATCCATTATTTCTCTCTGTTAATGGGTATATTGAATATATCAAATTTATTCTCAGGTACCTATGATCAATCTGAGGCCACAACAGCACGTCTGCAGCTAACTGTTTTGTGGTAA
This sequence comes from Amblyopsis rosae, assembly GCA_025399935.1. Lineage (NCBI taxonomy): Eukaryota > Metazoa > Chordata > Actinopteri > Percopsiformes > Amblyopsidae > Amblyopsis > Amblyopsis rosae. Next base: position 1,533,296 of record JAODTR010000002.1, on the reverse strand, counting down.
ATTGAGTGTTTCAGGCAATGGATGGTAGATTATTTCCGCCTTCATGTGCTATCGGATATATCGTATTTACACGGTCAAACGGGAAACTCAGATTTATCAAGTTGCCCAGTTATGTGGGATAGTACTACAAACATGGCGGAATACATGGCATGCATGGGTGCTATCATGTTGTAGCCCAACATTAATATGTGTATGACAATGATATTTCATTTAAAAATAAATGTTTTTAAGTGAACGTGGTTTCTAAACGAAATTTGCCGCAGGGGCAATAGCTATAAATATTCCTATAACGTTTTTTCTCTTGTCAGCTAACATCAGAAATAACAGTGTTTCTGATAGGTCATCAATTTATTTTAAAGCTGATTTCTTATAGGCCTGCGTGATAGATCGCCGATCATGCACTTCAATGCGTGACATGTCGTATTTACGAGATCCGAACTCGTAAGTATACTCTAGCAGCTTCCAACGAGGTGAAGGCGGTCTGGGCGCTGCCTAATCAGCCGAGTTAGTGACACGCCCACTTAAAGGTAAAGTCAGCTATTGCAAGCTAAATGCTAAGCTAATACACTTTTTGTCAAATTCAACAAATGTCTCCACACATTTCGCTAGCTTACTGTTCTCTGCATTTTGAAAAAAAATTAATAAACAAAGTGGCGAACACCGCTCATATCAACAAAGCCGTAGCACTAAGTTTTGCTTCACAATGCATTTTCATTATGAAGCGCTGCCGCAGAGGACCGCGGAGCGATACCGTTTTGATTTGAGCTCGAAATTAGCAAGAATGAATAACACTGCCTTTATCTGAACCCCAGATCCATGAACCATTTCTGGACGTTTTCTGCTCCTGTCCCATTTGTACTCACTGTGAGCTCATTTTTCACTCCACCTGCAAGTTCTGCACCTCTATGTAAACAACACAACCATGGCTAGAAGGAGGGATAACTCAAACAATTATTTTCTGAAGTATAACTTCAAATAATTTAACCAATCACCTTTTTCACTTCACAGGAGATGTTCAAAGAACAACAGCAATAATAAAGTAACAACTGAAAATGACTCAGATGTTATGTATTATCTATTGACTACTGGGCCTCAGACTTTGGGAAATTATTTTATTTTGTGAATCACATTATATCAAAGGACATATACAAATGAGTAAAATATTGAAGTCACTTTCAAGAACTGTCAGTCTCCATTCCATTTCATTCTCTAACTAAAATCTAAAGTAGCCTATGTTAGAAATGTTCTGTTTTTATATGATGTCAAAATATGTGTTTTCTTAGGATAGTTTAACAACCTATCAATTTCCCAATTTACAGCACATGCAGTATATGTTGTTAACACAGCACATAGATCAGTTAAACCTGCACACTTTCACTAGATGATAGGCTAATTCACATGAGAAAGTTTCAGACTAGAAAGATTGGTGTCTAGAAATATATTTCTGGTTTCAAAAGTGAATACATGCAAGCAGCTCAGGTGAGGTTTAGAGGCAAAGAGGGCAAAACAATAAAAATTCTGCATGAGGTTAAAATTGCCCAATATTTAGATATGAAATCAAATGCCCTCTCCGGGAACCATCACCTTATCGTGGTGGAGAGGTTTGGGTGCCCCCATGAACCTGAGGGCTGTGTTGTC
>JAODTR010000002.1:1499504-1530285 GCA_025399935.1 Amblyopsis rosae | reverse complement strand
GGGGTCCCTTGCTGAAGCTGCTGCCCCCGCGACCCGACTCCGGATAAGCGGATGAAGATGGATGGATGGATGGAAATCAAATGCTATTTTCCCCAACAATATTAATTTTTATATTAGGTTATTATTTATATCAGCATCATTCATTCTGGCATGCTTCTCAAAGTAATTTCAATAATAGCAATATAAAGAATACTTGGAAAAACACACGTGGTTTAACTAGAAATCCAACTAATGTAGGATATAGTCTGTAAACTGTTTGCCAAAGTTGATTTATTTCTCATCTCCCTTTATTCCTTTTTATTGAGGTATTGTATTATTATTTTTACATTTCAGACATATTCTGCTATTAATATTGCACATACTCTTAATAGAACTTTGAGCATGTCTAGAGAAAGTGTGTGTTATATCACTTAAATTCAAGTCATAGTTATAGCTATATTAAACAGCAAATGCTGTTTTTGCCTGGTGGTCAGGTCAGCAAGAAAAAAATAAAAACCCACCTGTATGTTTAAGATATATTACTATATCCCATCTATCATGCTCATACACACCCTGGGGAATACACCTGTACAGACACAATGCTGTTGTCATATGAGGCTGACCCAATGGTTAAGTAAGGCTAATGGTGTGTGATATGTTTGGGGATCTTTCCCTAATCTGGTTATGCTGACTGCATAAATTAGAGCTATATTCTTCCACCCCAGCGGAAGCTCGTGTTGGCTGCCCTCCAACTCAATCGCATTGATTTTCCATAACAATATGAAGAACACTGTTCACTGCCGAGGATTAATGAATTGCATCTTCACAGTCACTTTGGCATTGCTAATGAAGCTAGATGAATCGCCCCAAAGTAGACCAGCTGTGTTTGAATTGGCACTTGGTGTGCCAATGCCCATCCATTGCTAAGCCAAAAGGAGGGGAAGGGGGGCAGTGTATAGAAGATATACAAATAAAATCTGAGCACATAAATCTCTCTTTGGTCTGTCAGATAACTTTAGAAAGAACATATGATTCAAAGTGTGACATTTATCATAATCAGTTCAGGTCCCTGTTCAACCCCCTCCCCGCTTTCTCGCCCCCATTTCATCACGACATATGAAAGGTGTTCGATGATGTTAATATTCATTTAAAAGCCATTTGTGACACTTGCCTGCAGATTCCAGTCAGTTGTCTGCACGTGTTAATGTCCCATGGCAAGATGGTGCACCTTCTGCTAATACGTAGAGCGGGAAAATAGGTTTTAATTGAGGGTTTAATTTTGTAACTGGAAACCCTGCAGTCAAATATGCTGATGTTTTCATTAATTGGGAACATTTTCCCTTTCACATTTAAATCCAATTTTGCATGTAGAATATGATTTGGATTATTGCATTTCAATATTGTTGGGTCTAAACTAACTTTCAGTTATTTATTTGTTAATTTGTATTCACTTTACATTATGATCTTTCACCTCATACACTGCAAGGTGACGTTGCCCTAATAAAAAAAAAACATTAATTTGTATTAAATGTTTGTAACATTTACTATCAGAGAGAAAGTCTGACTGCTACTGTACATGTATAAAATAGTATCTCTTTTAACACATTTAGCTGAATAACTGATTAGCAAGCGGTTCATGCATATTTCTTTGTAATGAATAGATTAATGTGGCGGAAATAAGGTGCTGAAGAGCTTGCAAGGACATAAGTTTAATAAGCTCGTCTGGAACTGGAATAGAACTTATTTTCTGTTTTATGCCTCATGATAGAAATACAGTATAGCCTCACTGGTATGTATGATATGTATAGCGTACACACACTATAATAATACATTTCAATATGACCATTAACCATATAACCGGGTTATTATTTTGTGTAGACAGCAATGCTGTATGAATAAAATAAACCATTTGCAGTTCGCACAATAAGAGGGCAATCCTCAGTCCAAAGCAGAGTCCACCAGATCATTGCGTTTGTATTAACATACATAGTGCTGTATGAGCTCCCAGCAAACCCACATGCAGCCCAGACTAAAGATCAGACTCGCCAAACGTTTGCTCTGGTAACAATTAATTTACGACATCCGAATAGCCACTGTGATGACTGTGTGAACATTGATTCAGGATTTGTTGAACTTTCACACCACATATATATATATTTTTTTATTTTCTGCTTGGCTGTCCCTGTGAAATAGCCCTTGGATAATGTAATCGTTTTAGCAGATATACACTAAAGGGCAATGCACACACGTTATCTGTTTGCACAAAACAAAAGTGCCATAAGAGCAATGTTTTTTAATCAGCAAAATATGTTGTACACAAACACCATTGCAACTTCTATGATCATGTCTTTCCCATGCTGTCAGGTATAACAGCAACAGCCTGCACTGATTCAGCTTGTTGGCTTTCACATTGTTCTCTCTTTGATACTATCGCTGTGTTCTCCCTGTCTGCAAAGATGACTGATGCTCTCACGCACCTAAAAAGATACATGAAAATAGCTCAGGTGTATGAGCAGCCTACACCACAGAGAGACTGGAAGGAGGTTAACAAGAGTGAGCTCAGCATGCATCGCAAGAGACCCCCTATAAACTCTGGGTTAAAGGAACATGTGCGATTTGTACCCGGAATAATTGACTGATCCCAAGCCCCTTGCCCCCCTTATAGTTACTGTATCTAGGTTGGACAAAACAGCATAGTAGGCTATAACCAGAGAGAATATAATTTAACACAGCGGTTCCTATGGATGGCGCTTCAACATTCGATTTTCGGAAGGGGGTGGAGGGGTGGGGGGGGACTTTTCCAAAGGCGTCCAAAGTCCAAAGGCGTTCCATTTTTACATAGAAAATATTTGCCATAACAACAAAACAGACCGTTGACGGAGTATCGGTCGGATTCCAAACTTGCTCAACTGTTATTGGAGGACCGGGCCAAAAGGGGCGGGGCTTGGAATGTAGGCTAATTTCCCTAAAAATTGATAGTTATTATTAAGCTATTATTATTGTTATGAGTGTTTTTATAGTTCCTATTGTTATCAAAATTCATAAAAAATATAATTGAATGACAAGTAGATTTATTAGTTTATGGAACATAAAAGGCATTTGAAGATGTACCTAATTGAAATGCGGACGAATTATGAGAAGTTAGCAAACGGCTTAGTTTTATAAATGTTTATTTAATTAGCCTATGTTGCACTCGACGTAATCTAGTGAGAGCTCTGCGTCTGGTGTTGTTCTGCCAGTTTCTTCACTGCGGGCTGCAGTACTGCAAGTGTAAGCTATAGTGCGCCTGAAGCCATCAATACCAAGCTAGAGCAGTACATGTGGAAGACCTGGCTGGATCCCTGCTCAACTAGATACGTGGTCGCGAGAGCAAGACGATGCAGCAGCCTGGTCTTCTTCCAGAGAGCCTGGGCAACGTGTGGCGTGTTTAGCCCACATGCTGCCCCATCCAGAGGTGTGAAAATTAGCCTGGGCCTCAAAGTCACACTGGATATCTACAAGACGCTCCTAGATGGCAAGCTGGTAGTCAGTCTTGCCTGAAAGTGTAGATCTAGAGTCCAGACTTACACCAAAGATACTGAAATAACAACAGCGATAGAGCATTGCAATGCATTAGAACAGAAGTAAATATGGAACGCTTCCAGACTCTTACGGCATTGTGCCGTGGAGGCTGACGTAAGCAGCTAAATCTACCACGCCATGGCCTTAAACAAAGTACATTTTCCCCAAAACTGTTTGCTGCAGAAATACCGTTGCCTCAGATGGATCGTACTGTCGGTAGTTTGGAATTAATGTTATTTTCTCAAAATACCCCCAGAGAGAAATAAGGGGCCATAATATAGTGAAATCCTTGGACCTCCCTATTGACTTGCATGGAACTCTGGGTAATTCTAGTCTGCATAAAGGGTGACCCTCTCTGTTACATTCTAGTCTCTCTGCTCACACTGCTCACCACCCCTCTACCACAGCGTCATACATACTGTAGTTTCAAATGTAAACAGTCCGCTGGGGCAAACATTTTGGAGTTATGATGGCTGAATTAAAAATAACATAACAGCGGCAACAAGGGGTTTACCTTTACGAAAAAGCAAAGAGTGCTATAATACATAATCGCAGTGCTATGAAACGCTGTACACTGGCCCACATAATGCTCCTGTCCCAAGTGACCCTTCTAGTTTCTGTGTACTCCTGCCCCCCCCAATCCCAAAATTAATATTCCAGCAGGAATGCGGGATTTGCGTTCCTTGTTCCCCAGCGTTCCTTGTTCCCCAGGCACTCACATATTATTAGCGATATCTGCGGGTCACATGGCAGAGGCATCCTACAAAACAAATGCAGCCCTAAATCTAATTTGCACCTGAGAATGTAAAGCACTTTCCCAATACGAAGCAAAACAGGATGGTCTAAGTGGCCTTCGCGTGCTTATATGTAATTTGATTCGAAAAGCATGACATCACTTGCAAACAGATCAAATAAAACACACTGTGGGAGCTGCTTGGGGGGAGGAGGGGGTCTGGGAGGGGGACTTGCTGCTTCCCTGGTCGACCAAAGTGGATGGAGCCAGCGTGAGACATAGCTCACAGGCAGACAAGACGTGGCGAGGTTGCAATTGAAGGCAAACAAATAGACTCTTCTTTTCATGCTTGCATAAGGCATATTTTCTCAGTCCACACCAGAAGGAACGCAGGCGCACATGCACGCACGCACACACACACACTCACACTCACACACACACACACAAGCACGCACGTTCACATGCACAGGGTTGAGCGCAAGGAGGGCCAGCTCTGCCGCAGGCCACCTACACGGAACCCTGAACTGCGTCTCAGTCTGAAATTGTCTAACATTGGGGTCAGAACAATGGATGTCGATCTATCTTCTCAGTGTCGGGGCCCTACAAATGATGGATGACCCACCCCTGTTGAGGTGTGGTGGCCAGGTGACAGGGTGCCATTAATAAACAGATTGCAGGGCTTCTTTCCTTTGCGTGCCATGCATCAACAAGGGGTGCGCTTCTTTATTTTTTCCATGCCACCGATAATAAATACTCATAAACCTAATGACGCCTGATTACTGCTGCAATCTTTGCCTCATTAGGCTGATTAGCTGCGACAGCGCAACACTGCGGATGCTTCATGTTTAAAAATATACTCCTCTGAGTCGGCTTGTGTGTGTAGGGGATATTAGATTTAGAACCTGAGTTCCCTTGTTATAATTATTAATATATTTAGGGAAAATAATGTACAGCGCAAACATCTCATTTAATAACAAAGGTCACTTGACCTTCCATTTTTACGGTACGAAGTGTTCTCCGTTAGCATCTGCGTGGGCGCTTTATAGTAAAACACATAAATCCTTGTTGTCCAACATAAGCTGTTCTAGGGCGGGCTTGTTGCTCAATTTACAGCCCTTGGTGGTTGGAAAATGTCCTTCAATGTCAGTGTGAGCCTCGTGTGTCTGCGGACAAACCATCAGAGCGGGCAGAGTCGCTGACCCCAATAATTTAGCACATTACTCTGGACGTTTTCCGGCACTGTGGAAAGTGCTCATTTTTTTTCCCCTCCCCAAAAATGGAGCCCTGGCCCCTCCTGTTTATTACAGGTTTGTGACCCATGCCAAGCCCCGCTGAGTAGCAGAGAGCGGGAGGGAGAAATAAGGGTGGGGAGGGGGGTGTTGTTCCAGCGAACAGGGGTCATAGCAAAGACACCCCCCGCATCTCCACATAAAACAAAACGCATTGTAAAAAAGGCAACGTGGGGAGAACTTTATCCTTTAAGCCAGGATTCCGAGTTGACACGTTTGTGATGTGAATGTTATTTTGATTTCATCCAAAACCTTGAATGCATCTCTCCTGCACTGCCAGCCTTCCGCCTCATTCTTCTGACAAGAAAATGTTTTGGGAACGTGTCACTTTGCAAAACATAATTAAGCAACTTAACACACAGCTGGAGACAGCTTCAACATCGTATTAGCAATGCTTTAGATGGAACAACTATTTCTCTCATAAGGGATCACGCAACCAAATAATACGGTCTCCGTTGCCTACTCCTTCTTTTGCAAATAAGAAGCAGGAAATTAAACGTTAGCACCTTGACAGTTAGCATATTAAACAGCTGTAGAACTGACACACATCCGTTCATGCAAGTGACACGTTGATTTTATTAGCAGTAAAATTACAGCAATGTTGATGTACAGTAGATGTTGCTCCCAACATTACTGTCAGTAATGTAGATGTATGATTTGTTTACTATTTAAATAGTAACAAAATATTGCAGCAGAATGTATTTGTAAGTAGCAATATGCCTACACTATAAAAACATTGTTTTAAATATACAGAAATTACATTTTAGATGTATTTTTCTGTTCATTTTGGCATCATGTGGCTGAGTAGCAGTAGGCTTCTTTTTTTTCAAGAATACCTTCAGAATATTTTGTTACGTTCTCCTAAACTACTTGAAGACAATAATGAGTCAAGTGAATGTAAAACCTCTTTGCAGAGTTTCAACTGTGTGTGTGTGTGTGTGTGTGTGTGTGTCCGTGCGTGCACGTGTGTGTGCATGTGTGTGTCTGTGCGCGTGCATAAGATATCTTGGCAGTGGGTTAGGAGGTGTAAACAAATCATTAGCTGGAAAATTTGATAAAGAAATAATCTAGTCCAATCAATTTAAAATTCCATCCACGGCTATGCAGAAAATTGACATGACTGCGGCGACGAGGGAGATGTGTCTAATTTCATCTCTTCAGCGATGGAGAAACAATTGTAGCGACGTTTTCTGGCTAGTGCGGTCATAAAACCTCTTTATTGACTGTATTGACTTTCCATTGTTTCTTCCGCGTATGTGTGCACGTGCGTGTGTGATGGAGGAGAATGAATAAGGGGCAGCAACATAGATCTCGGACCCCAAAGGCTCCATTCTCCCGTGGAGACAGCGCGACTAATTAGGCTAGCACGTTGCTTGTTCCAGCACAGCTGCACTGAGAGATTAGATAGACGGAGTCTGCCAGATGTTAGTCAGATGCAGTATCACTGACTAATTGAGGCCAGCTACTGCTCATGGAGACAGACCTTGTTCTAGTCACTTTCACCCAGTCATTCGCAATGTGGCCAGTATAGTATATTGTCCAATGATAAAGGTTAATCAACGGGAAATGTTGTGGAACAGGGAACCTGATTAAACTGTAAATACCAGACATGTAAATAACTCAATTGAATCATAGGAAATTACAAGGCTTTCCCTGGAGAAATATCGGGCTTGTTAAATGGTTTGGGGTTTTATAAGTATAAAATGTGTGTGGTGGGTGAAATCTATATTACTGATTGTCCATCGTCACTAACTGTCATGGTCTTTGATCAGACAAATCAACCAGGAGCATTTTATGCGGTTCCTGCCACAATATGCATTTCAGATGGCTATATAAAAAGGCATGTTGCCAGATGTACAGTCATATTTTCAGCTAGTTCCAGCCATAGTGCACAAAGCACCAGAGTACCAAACTGTGTCTGCACACTGCTCTGGCCAAATAAAGACCTATTCTATTGTAATGAATTTTATAGATAAAAATATTTAATCAATACAATACATTATTGGGGATTTATATGACATTAATTGATTGAATCAATGCTTACTTGCAGTTTAATAAAATGTTCATCGATCTTTAAGCACGTGCTCTTAAATTGTTAAGGATATTTGGTATAGTGGTTGAACAAGTGCTTTTTAAGAACTTGTAAAACTGAACTAGTAGCAAAACTGCAGACTACTACATTGGCAATGCAGGGCACAATTCATTGCAAACCCATTGGACATGACAAAGAAGTGATTAACAGCAGATACAATTCATCACATGAAACTGACCAATCACTGTTGCAATGTAGAGGGGCAGTTTCCAGGTCTGTTATTGCTGTACAGGACATAGATTGGGGTATAATTCACCAGGTACGTCACTAGAAATTGATATATAAGCCAGTACTAGTGGAGTCTGAGTTCATGCTTCCAAAGAAAAGCGTATAAAGCCCCAAATATGTCTTTTGATTACAAAAGCATATCTAGTATGACTTCTCTAAGAATTTGAAGGATAATTTTCTCAAAATAAAATATTAATTCCACTCTGCTACTATCCATCCAACATCAACAAAAGATGCAAAAATGGTTATACCATATAGCAAATACAGTATATTAAGAAATAGAGGCATGTGCAATATCACATCAAGATTGATTGATTGATTGATTGATTGATTGATTGATTGATTGATTGATTGATTGACCTACCTAGTAACCCCAAGTTCCAAGAGCTGAACGACAAACATTTTCTGGTATAAAGCTTGTTATTGTTTTAGACATTCCTGGCCCTCTCATTACTTGTTCCTCATCATACCTAATTAGTAATTATAGCTTATGCCTGCTTTGTCATTTTTAATGACATATTTATTTACTGGGGGCCTAATTGATTGTAAGTCATGTAAAACCAAATTTATTCAAATTTTTGAAATAAGCACTGTGGAAAACTACTCTGTAATATCAATTAAAATGCCAATCAAACAGGAGGCTGCAATATTTGCAAATAATTCTTTCATTATTTGATCCATGGATGGATATGGCCAACACAATGAGCAACAACATGTTTCTCAAGCTTTACTCATTCAGGTCCACAAATATTGTAAACCTTCTGTCATGATAAGATGGTGTCAATTTAAACTAGGCCTAATGGCCACCAGGTGTGCGTTTCCCAAAAGCATCGTTGCTAACTACGTTAACCAACATGGTTGGAACTGCACAGTTGAGATGCAACTATTGTGCCACTGGTCACTCCACTCAAGCCACATGGAGACAAAATTTCTCCATGTGAATGAGAGATTATTTCCATATTTGCTGGCAAAACCTGGCATTGTTGCTCAAAACTGAGCAATAACGTGTTGTGCAGGTAATTTAACAGATTTAAGTAAGGTACTGTAGGTATGTAGAGTAAGGACTCTACTTTGTCACTACTTAATTGTAAATAATTAAAGTTTTTACAGGTGGAATTCCATACATGGAACCCTATGGTAAAGTCTATGTCTTCTTTAGTCTAAATTATATTCTTTATATTTGGATGACCAAAAGGCACTGGTATGTTTATAATGATCAAGCATGAGCCAAACCTGAACATTGCATTATGCATGCTAAGTAATTATTACAGTTTGAAATTGAGATCTAGAATAATGGACAGATAGCTAGTGAGGTGAAGCTGAAGTTCAGATCACAAGATTGTCTCTCTGTTAATACCTGTCAAGATCCCTCGATCCCTGGAATTGGTTTTCTTACAAATGATAGATGTTAGCAAGGCCTCTGACCCAGAAAGCAAGGAAGACCTGGGCTGGTTTACTTAAACTATAATGCTTCATTAAAAGTATTCTGACATTTTCACTGTATGTATAAACAGATGTAATAGGAACCTATAATTAAGCTAATAAGAAAACAGTATTGAAATACTTTTCAGAAGCAGAAAGCTACATTCCGACAAGGCATTTGAAACATATTGTTATACTGCTCATTCTCCCAAACATGTTCTCAAATAATCTGCAGCAACTGTGGAGTGTATTCTAATGGCTTTGTTCAAGCATATGGTTTGAGCAATAATCCATATGGTCTAATTGTATAGCGTGATGACACCACCGAGGAGTGCCTGCTTCCCGACCAAGGTTCACACCTCTACAGGATCAACTGCACACACAGTCACATACAGCTGGGCATGTCGCACACACGCACGCACACTTCCCTAACTGAAGCCACTTGCGTTTCACTGATATAATAACGTTCTGAACGCTCCCTTTCCCCCCAAATCTCTTGACAAACCATCATGTACTATCCAGCCACTGTACTGCGCTGTCAGGATGCAGCCAAAATAATCTCTTCTCCAGGAGAATTGAACTCCCTACCTTCTCACACAGTGCACGGATGCTATTTAATGCCTCCTGTGATAACTAATGGGAGAAGCTCTTAAAACTTCACAGCTTAATATAAGCTTGTCATTTTATCATATTAGGAATGTGAGCTTATAATATTAGCATTTTAATGGTCCTGGATATAATGTGATGGAGGGCTTTGCCATTTTGACTTGAGAGAGCGAGTCAAACACCTCTGTTATGGCATCTATTGTCAATGTACAACAGAAAACATTATTATTCTTGAATGCGGAAGGAATGTTCTTGATTTGCAACCTCAAACCTTAGACACTGTGCCAAGGGTGCCCAATCCTATAGGCCGCAGTACCACCCGTCGACACACGTCACGGCTGCTTCAAGCCTAGAGTCAGACCCTGCACCCCCTGTTCTGCAGAGACTGATAACGACCATTTATTTGAGTCAGGTGTGTTGGAGCAGGGAGACATCTAAAACATGCAGGGTAGTAGCTCTCCAGGACCAGGGTTGGGGAACCCCTGCTGTACAGTGTAAATTAACTATTGTCTAATTTAGGATGACATGCTGTATAATGCAAGCCAACAGCAAATCTGCCCTTCAATCATGAATAATTAATGAACGGCAAGAGAAAGTATTTTGCAACAGCAATCAATAAACCTCCTTTCTCCACAACAAAGATACCAGGACATCATACCATGCCCACTATTGCATTCAAAAACAAGATTGAAATACCATAAATTATTTGTCGGTAATGGGTAGAACATGACTCCAATAGAACAGCTAATAAATGTTTTTTTTTTTTTTTTAGATATTAAAAATTTATAGCTAAAACGCATTTATTACAGTAAGTCCCGCCGCTCACTACCTTGGTTGAAAAGCCAGTCACGAGTTCTAACAACTGTCTCTAATCAATGTACTGTAATCAGCGCACCTGTGTATGGTTGCTGCACTAAGCCTATACTCAATGCCATGTTGTTTTGTATATTGCTGTATTTTTTTAGTATACAGTGCATCTGGAAAATATTCACAGCGCTTCACTTTTTCAATTTTTTTTTATGTTACAGCCTTATTCAAAAATGTATTTTAAAAATAATTTCCCCCACAAAATTCTAAACATAAAACCCTATAATAACAAAGTGAAAAAAGTTAGTTTGAAATTTATATGTATTAAAAAAACAAAAAAATTGTTTATTGGACATGATTTGGTAAGGCACACACTTGTCTTTATAAATTACCACAGTTGACAGTGCATGTCAGAACACAAACAAAGCAATGAATTGTCTGTAGACCTCCGATACAGGATTGTATAGAAGCACAAATCTGGGGAAGGCTACAGAAAGATTTCTGCAGCATTGAAGGTCCCAATGAGCACAGTTGCCTCAAGCAGCTGTAAATTGAAGAAGTTTGGAACAACCAGGATTTTTCTAGAGCTGGCCGCCCGTCTAAACTGAGCGATCGGGGAGTAGGTTTTTGGTCAGGGAGGGACCAAGAACCCTATGGCCACTCTGACAGAGCTCACACATTGCTCCGTGGAGAGAGAACCTTCCACAAGGACAACCATTTCTGCAGCACTCCACAAATCAGACCTGTATGGTAGAGTGGTCAGACGGAAGCTACTCCTCAGGTTGTACTTTCTCCTTTGTAAAATGTAGATAAATGGTCTACATTTTACAAAAGCAGAGGTAAAAGCCTGACATACAAACATAAATACATACTTATATAAAATTAGTCATGTATAACATTCCGTCACTGTGTTCAAGCTATTACTGTAATGCCGATGCAATTTGGTTTCAGAAAGAATGATTCTACTAAAACATCTACTTTGCAGCTAATAGAGAAAATCAAATCTAATTGACAAAGGAGAAGTGGTTGGTGCTGTATTTTTAGACTTCCGTAAAGTTTTTGATACAGTTAACCATGATGTTCTTATTTTAAAACTTTTAAAGTTTAATCTTTCATCTAAAACAATGGCATGGATGTCCTCATACTTATCCAATAGAGCACAATGTGTTAAAGTTCATGAAGCACAATCCAGTTACATGATATGTACAATGGGTGTACCTCAAGGATCAGACTTGGGCCCCTCACTTCTTAGTTTGCATATTAATGATCTTCCACAACAGTGTAAAGGCATATATTTGCAAATGTATGCCGATGACACTGTTGTTAATATTCATGCAAAAACAGCTACGTTAGCAGCTGACAAATTAAATATTGCTATGGCTTGATGAATCTGGTCTTAGATTGAATATTAGTCTTGTCTTAGTTTTTTTTCTTTCAAAAACCAAAATACAGCATTCCAATGTTGATATTTCCTTTGAAGGTGAAACTATTGGTATAGTACCTGAATTTATGTATCTTGGTATAGTACTGGATTCAAATCTTTAATTTAAGAAACACATTAAGAAAAGGGTAAAACCATTAAATATAATTTTAGACAAATTAGATACTCGCTATTTCTGAATGCATTGATCCTCTCCCACATGTCTTACACATGTTGGGGGCAGGCTGGTGATACAGTGATAAAATTACAAGAATCCTATGTATAAACAAACCTTAGAGATCTTGGATATCAAGCCATTTTGGTATCATTACTGTAGAATATTAAAGAAACATCATCTTCTGACTTTTGATAGTTTTAGATTTTTTTCTTATCTGTGTTTAATGTATACAATTTTTAACGGCATCCTCCTCTAAGTTCCTTTGTTCACCATCATCCAGCTAACTGTTAAATCGGCTAGAATATCTTCTTTAAGAGACTGTAGTATACTCTTTTGTCGCACTGCCTTTGGCCAGTCAGCGATCTCTGTAAAAGCTTCTGCTCAATGGAATGCATTACCTGAAGACAGTGGTGCTGTACTGTTAGTGTTCAAAGGTAAACTGAAATATTTTTTTAAAGTACTCAATTATGTAACCATTGATATTGTATTAGCTATTTTACTATTGATGTATTTATTTTATTTTGACATTAAATGTTGTGGCATTATTAATGTGTGTGCAGGTATACTGAATGTGTGTGTATGTGAGTACATGCATTTACTATATTGCTTATTTTTCTGATTAGTTCGGGGGGGAGTTTGTTGTTATATTAGGTTACTGTGTTGTATTATCTGTCAGGGGACTGCAGATGAAAATTTGCCTTGGGCTAACTCTGGTGCAAGGCATCAAATTATAAGCATTTATGTTTAAATTGTACATGGTCCTTTACAAATAAAGGAATATATATATATATATATATATATATATATATATATATATAACATTTGTTAATGTATTTCACAATATATTCGTGGGTAGCCTTAGTAAGCCAAATATTGAAGTTTTTGAAAAATTAAAGCATCCTCAAAAACAAAAGTGTATCAATGGGGTATCATAATCTCAATATATAACTTGTTATAAGCAACCTATATATTATCTAATACAAATATGCTACTTAAAATTTAACACACATTGCACACAGAAAACATGAAAATCTGGGGAGGGGTGGGGCTTAGAGAGGGAGAGAGAGAGGGAGAGGGAGAGATACAGATAGATGGATAGATAGCATGTTATTGTTTTACGCATTCCTGGCCCTCTCATCTGAACATAATTGGCCTAAGCATAATTCACTGTTCGTCATTTCCAGTGATTCGTAGACGAGCTGTGTTTCCCAGATCACTTTATCATCTCACCAAGATATAACGGCTCTAATATTAATGATCTTGCCAGCGAGATACGGAACCGAGCAAGTGAGCAATTTTAGGATTGAATGAGATTATTAAACAAAACTAATTACAGTCATTGGTACAGAACAATAATATCCTGCATACTAAAGTATTAATGTCGGAGATTAAAATAGGCCTATCCATTAAAGGACATGATAATTCATTCTATCTACAAAGAGGAAATAAGTCTCATAAGCTGTATTATCTTCGAGGAAATAGGCACCAGCAGAGGTAGATCAGTTAATAATTGAATATAATTTGCCGTCAGAGCACTGTACTAGGCACTGGACAAATACAGTTGATAATACACAATGCTGATTTGGCATGATGCCATAAAGGAAGTATATTTGTGCACCATGTTTGCTTGGGAGTATTGTTATATCGTTTTGGCTGGTTAATTGTGCAAATTTTACAATCGTGTGAATTGGTTGGCCTCGGAGGCACCAGCCACCTCATTCGGTGAAGTAAAGTTACAGATTTCCCAGAGCTGCATAAAATAATTTAATACTCAAGTCACTCTTTGCCACAAACAAGGCTTTTATGTTTTGTGTTTTAATGTGTAGTCTTTAATACCTTTTTATAATAGGACTTATAATAGCGTGACACTCGCCAGATGTCACTGAGATACTTATCTAGAATCTATAGCTGTCTGAAATAAATGATTATATAATATTATATAATATTTCCTTTAATATAGGTCATCCATCAAAGGCTTAAATGAGATGACTGCACAATTAAGTGGAAAAATACTTTTAATACAATTTTAAATTCATTGTTGTTGAACTGTGCTAATCCCCTATGTTGCTTTAAAGTGGTAATTTAGTGCCCTTGTTCAATTCAAAAGTAATTTTCTGTGACTATTGTGCAGTAAGTACCAATTATAACACAAATTGCTTGAACTAAATGAGTACTCAATTGCAGCAATCTCAAATATATCCCTGATATGTGAGGGCAATAAAACATTAAAATAGAGCTTTTGCTATTTGTGTAGCTTTTCCATTATTCAATTATTTCAGAATGTATTACTGTACCTCTGGATTGCTTCCAATGTATTGAATCAGCAGGTGGTATAGTGAATAGTTGGAGCTGAGAACATGTGAAAAGTTATAATGTTTAATTTCTATTTTTCTGAGCCATGACACCCCTTTCCTCCTACACACACACACACACACACACACACACAATTAATAATCATTGATATAACTATTATTTAGATAACATGTATCTGAACATTTATTTGTTTATTTCAACATAAGAGTTACATAAGAGTTACTATACTGTGATCATTAAATCACCACATTTGTGATTTCCCGATGTACAGTATAAATCTTTGATAATTATACCCCAGACCCCTATATTTTTCCAAGGGGATAGTTCTAATAAATATTAATGGCTAAAAGCAAAGCATTACTGATTCAATTATACATGGATCAATGAGGTTACTGCGTCAGTCATGAATAACTGAGGAAGGACTAAGCATTTTCCTTTCTAGCAACTGTCTGTATCCTTCTAAATAGGAGCTATTCACCTAATGAACTACTAAACCATTCAGGATGTCTCCACTACACGTGTCGTATAGCCACTGCATGGCTCCACAAATTTATTTCAGCGATCTTCAGTGTTGCACGTGTTATTCAAATTAATAAGGGAGCAATATGAAGAATGCTGGCTCACATGAATTAAATGCAGGGTCAGCCATTCTTGCTAACTTCAAGCTCAAATCAAAATAGTATCGCTCTGCGATCCATCACGGCGACGCCTCACACATCGAAATCCATTTTGAAGCAAACCGTAGGCTTGGTTAATACGAGCGGTGTTCGCCGCTTTGTTTATGTTACTATTTAAATAATGTCACGGAGCCAGGACTGTGTAGAAGAATCTGATCATTTTTTCAACACGCACAGATAATGTTAAAATAGCTAAATGCGATATTTGTTGAATTTGACAAAAAGTCAAAAAAGTGTATTTGTAATTGTCAGAATTCAGTCTCTGATATAATGGTATAGCAGATACTATCCAGTTGTCCAAAACATGTGTAGTGATTTAGCAATATTTAAAGGATGATCTAAAATTGTCTAAAAAAATAACAAAAGAAAGCCATGTCTCATTACATATATGACAGAGGTATATCATGGCAAATAAAACAATGTTCTGCATGCTTACTTGAGAGGAATGGCCCACACCGGCTCAAATCATCTGAACATCATGAACACTGTGGCACTTGAGTCAACATTAATCATTGAGCCATATATTCAAATCTAAATGACAGACAAGAGTCCGGAAGCTCAAAGGTATTTTACCAACGTTTGATATGGCAGCCGCTGTTATCCATGCAGAGATTTCATCTTTACCTCCTGGGAGATATTCTTAGCAATTACAGTACAGGTTATCTTGTTTGGAGCTGTTTGTGGGGAAACTTCACCACTATTTGCTTGTTGTGACCATGTGTTACTGTTGCATCAGAAACAGTTGGCGCTCATTTTACAAAAAGTTTAGAGTACAAGAGTGCATAGTTTTAGGAACCATTATTGTTGTTGACATTTTGTGTCGCTGAAAAAAATAGAACAAATGTTGCCAAGTGCTGACCTGGTGAAATGCAGAAGAAACATTTAGCTTTTAAGAGGAAAATCATTATCTTTTTAAGGAACAACAGGTCCAATTTTGTCATTAACCAACATGTGATGTAATGCTAAATTATTCATATGCAACATCTGTATGACATTTTAAACATTAGTGGTTGAACATCACAGTCACTTTACAGTAATCGTTATGATATTACAGTCCTTTATAACTTTATCTATGTGCATTGGTTTCAGTGAATTTTATTTTGTATCAGTTTTTAAACATGCAAAAAGCTTGCTATTAGGCTAACATGTTCAAGAAGCACTTATTTTCTTTCCAAAAAATATTTTTATTTTTTCTATAGCCACAAACTCCATCATTAGTAAATAAAAGTATACATTACTTTTGTTATCTCAATGTCTGTACTTATGGTGGAAATAAATGGGTATGAATTGAGCAGGAGGGTAAAAATCGATGATTTTCTGTGTCAGTCTCACATATCTATTGTCAACTTTATCTAAACATTGAAACTGTACGTGATACATGACAGATACCAATGCACTTTATTGTGAGCACAAAATCTGTTTCTATCCTTATCATACAATATCATAGCCTTGTGTGGTAGCAGAATCGTAGACAAATTGCCTTATATCTTGTGTTGAATGTTATATAACATATTTTTTACAATCAGTACAGTCCTGATACTGGAATTAGGATGGTGTGGTCGGGAATTAACATGTAAATTACATATTAACAGTTACATGTTACTGACTAACTGTAAGAGTAACATGTTACTGACTGTAACTGTAATTCACTACAATAAAATACTGTAATCAGTTTACTGGTTTTTCTGAAAAATGTGGTGATTACTTCTAGGACTACTTCCAGATTTAAAAGGGATGTTTGCAGAAGAAAAATGTATAAAACCAGTTTTTTTGTTTTTTATTGACTCAGTTCAGTTGACTCGGTGGAAAATAAGGCCTACTTTGATCTGCACCCTTGAGCAAAATACACAAACATACAAAAGTATGGGATGCCAGCGCAGTAAATTGTTTACTGTGAGATGCCTTTTCAAATAACTGTTTTTTAGAGAGTAATCGAAATGTAACAGAAAGGAATAAGATTGTTACTAAATTAAGGTCCAAAAATGACATTACTGATAATTGATAACTAGTAACTGGAACGGATAAAATGTTAAAATTAACCTACCCAGCCCTATACATAAATATTTGTATATGGCAACCATTGGCTATAGCTAATGTTATCCATGTTGGTGGCAATAAAAAACACAAGGGTTCCAAGCAATGTACTGTAGGGGAAATGTTGTGTGGATGAGTTTGAATGACCCTTACAAAAATGCTTTCATCTTACAATGAATAGTACTGTAGCTGAATTTCTTGAGAAACTGCAGACTTTGACATTAGAGAAGCCCCATGAAGTCCCACAGAAGGTTGTATGTAATGGCACAAATTTGCAGCTATAATACAGTATATATATCTGCAATTTTCAGCAACAAAATTAAATAAATTATATATATATATATATATATATAGGGTTAAGAAAATGCAAGATGGGGTTAAGAAAAGTGCTTTAGTCATGTATGGAGGACTGCAGTGATTAGGTGCTCATATGCCAGCCATGGCTCTCAGAAGCTATGCAGAACGAACAATATTTCCTTTGGAGTTCTCATGTAAAACCTTTCATTAAGGGCCTATGAATGGAGGCCATTACGACGAGAGAGAGAGCCATGCTGGGGGACCCACCGTGCCTCCAGCGGATACCGTCTTGCCTGTCCGGTCAAGCCTGCACTTGTGACAAGCAGCCGTGTCCTGACATGCACATGAGAGAGACTGACTGGGGAATAACCCGCTGACATTGGGCCTCACCGGAAACCAATTACCACACTCGTATCAAAGCGCCACCGGCCATTACGGCAGGCAGATAGGCTTGATTAAACTCAAATCATCATTATGGACAGAATTTGGATATTAGGAGAGCTCTGTCTCATGATCATCATAGGCCCTCTTAGCTGCCCTTGGACACATTTGGGAAGTGTGTAGCAGTGCTGTCGTGTTAGTATAACAGTGCTGTGAATGTGGCTTTTGTGGCAGAATGAAGAAAAAAAGTTTCCTTTTGCCAAAGTTTTGAATGGGGAATAGCCTTGAAGAAATCCATGGTGCATTGAAGTTAAGCATGTCCTGAACTCGCCCGTACCTTTCAGATGTACTCAAGCACAGAACGGGCAATGTTATTTATTTTCTTCATCTCCAAGGTTGAATTGCTTTCGCGCCTGTTCAGTTCTTCCAAACTGTGATGCGATTCTGGAATAGTCCACGTCAACATAACAAAATCCAATGTCGTCCCATTCACACTTCCGCTTTGACATTTGGTCGCTGTCTGCGCAATGCACACACACACATTGAACTGTGCTGCTTACTATCACTCGCACGCTTGTCATGACATGCTTTTTACTACTATGGCTTCCGTTCTATGCATTCACACAATACAGCCAGCTCATTGCATATACAGTTATAAATAGGACTAACATTAAAAACAATGGTGAGGTGTGGCTAAAATGTAACATTTCAGAAGATGTCATGGGATTTTATGGTGACTGGAGGCATTACACTAAGTCTGCGTAGGCATTATAGACATACACAATATATCAAAATGCCCTGCTGAAATCACAAGGTTTCAAAGGTACCATGTGAAAATGATTGCGTTTCCTGAAGTAAAGACTACATTTCCCATGAGCTCCATTGCCTTGTCGCTAAGAACTAACTCAACTCTCTGGTGAATGTTTTTGTTTTGAAGAGAGTATTTGAGAGATGTAGCGGTGGTTGATATTTAACATTAGCTGTTCGGCAAGAGAAATGGTGCATTTGCCTTATTTATGCTGTGAATCGGTTTCTGACCTGGTGGCAAAACTTTGGAGTAATTCAAATGATGTAGTCAATTTCATGCATGGTCTTATTATCTAGGTCAGATACATAACTGCATCACAAAAAAACATAGAGACTGATTGGGAAACACAGAAGAACTTCTCATTATTCAAATACGTTATTAATAATATAAGACAGTATGCCCTAAAGGTACATTTGATGCTCTAACATGCATACAATAGACACAGTATAACACACACACTAAGAAATATACAGTATATTTGTACTACTTTGCCTCAGAAAACCCTTACCTGCTAACAAACATATTGTTGGTGTTATACCGTAGAGCCCATTTTTGCACAATATCTCTACGTCTATGTACAGTAGTCCTTTGCTTGACAATATAACATGAATACGGAACAATAAACCAACGTGTTTTGAAATTACTGTGAAGGCTGAATTTTATATGGCAGAATAAGGAATAGCCTTGGCATTGCACGGATCAGCCAGTTAGAAAGAGCTGGCTGGTGTGACCAGAAATGAAATACGGTAATCAATAACAGCCTACAGGGTTTAGAGTGGATTGCTGTCATACCTGCAGTGAACAGTTCTGCAGTTCAGAGTATATGTCAATCAAAGTTAATCCCCGGACTACAGGTTTTTATTCATATTAAGTCACAATATATATTTACAACTACTAAATGCATAGTTTGTTGCAAATGTTTTATGGATGGAAAAAATATTGTCAACTTTATGATAATATATATATATATATATATATATATATATATATATATATATATACAATTAGGTTCATACAACTATTCATAACATGTTTTTACATGATTGTACTTTTGAGGGTACCTTTGAGAAATGTGCACATAAAATACATAAATGTACCTTCAGGGTACATGTATGAATGTTTATGAATGCATGAATGTTATGCGGTTGTGAATACTAATTAGAATTCCTATAATAAAACCTATTTGGATTTCTATAATAAGGCAGAATGTTAAAACTGAATGTCTGATGTTTTATTGATCTGATATTAATATAATGATGTTCACACTCCATTCATGCAATTGTGGCATGATCCATTTGAGGTGATTGCATCACACCCAAATATGTGGTTTCAGGAAGTGAGTTTCCTTGAACTAATATGTTTTAGTCAATAGGTATACGAATTCAATCGGTTTCAGCATGAAGGGGAGAAACCCTGTAATTATCTTAATTGTGAAATGCCCTTAAATTCCACCTTCAGTCTCATCTGTGCAATACAGTACTCTGAAAGCAGTGGCACACCAACAATGTAGTGTACTGTACACTATTGTCTCGTATTGTCTGGTATGCTGTGGCTCAGGGTATGAGAAAAGTAAAAGAATGTTCTCGTTTTGTGTCTGACATACACGTATTGGGTGTATTTGTGTGTACTGTATGTGTGTGTGTTAGGGGGGAGTATTTATCTGACCGTAGTCCTTTCTTAATTATCGCACACGCTTCATTTTAGATTCAGCTCATGCCCAGCTTCAGGTTAGAGTCGCTCAGTCATGGAGAGGTGACTGAGCGTAAGCCCCGACTGCCTGCTCCGGAGAAAACAAGAGGCTGCACCCAAAACAAGGAGAAAATAATTTCCAACAGTTTGTTTTTCATATTCACGCTACTCTCCTGGGGCACTGAACTCTGAAGAATGACTGGGGTAACGTTCTCAAAGTTCAGAGTATTTCCAGTGAGGATTCAATACCTGAAAATTTGAAGTGGGTTGAAAATGAAAAACTGTCTCGCATGCATCAAAGAGCAACTTTGATATTATTACCTGCCTCCTGCTTTCGAAACAAGTGACTTGATAGGGCTGAATGTTGTTCACTACTTTCTTCCTGGATTCCTTGATCTTTTATCTAGAGGTTTACGACATATTAAAACTATTTTCATGAAGGTTATTATTATATGTAGGCATGTATACCATGGGATGTTCCACGGGCAAAACATTATCTATAATTTTGTACTCGATGATACAGCCTAATCATTGACACTATTTACTGAGCTAAATGGACTGATTTAGTTGGTTAGGTGAGTGGGTCAGAATATTCTTAATGCATATCTGCCTTATTATCCCTCTTGGATGGAAAAAAACAATACTCTTTTTAAATCAAAGCTGCTCAATACACTGGCCGTTCGGACAGGGCATTCATCTGGTCAAGAAGGTTCTACAACAGAGTTGCATTATCCTTGCACCTTACATGACACAGCATCATTACAATAGCAACTTGAACTTTGGTGCAGGTACACACACACACTCATTTGCATTTCCAATATGCGTCTCGATGCCCCGCCACAAATGAGTCCCATTATTAACTGTGTAATGTTGCTTGTCCCCATTGAGAAATCGATGGTTTGGTATCTGGCAAAAGACTATGCGTTGAGCAGACGGTGTGTGCGCCGCTAATCACTTGCAATACCAAACGTTCCAGTTCCAATTTCCGCTCTGAGCACTAATCTCATTGCCCTTCGCTGGAGTGCTGTCATCCCAAGAAGGTGGGCATCTCTAAAGTTCCGGTATGGTAAGAGCCAGGGATGAGGGCCCTGATGGATTACGGCTTTTCTCTCTGCTCGGACCGGAAGCACTGGGTGGTGAGACGATGGGTGGTGGGATGGGATTGGGGGGAACGAGACATCCACATCAGTCAAATGGGTCTGCAGCGCCCGGTGTGTGCTCACTACCTACCTGGAAATGAAGACAGGGAACCACGAACAACGACAAACCCCTCCAGAAGCAGATTGCCCCACTCCCATTTTGTGATAGATTTCTCTGTAATGTATTTGATTTTAAATGAAAACTGCAGTCATTCATTCAGCTCAAGCGATATCTGAGGGCTTATGATTCGCCTTGTGGATACAACACAGCCACTACTGCAATTCCATCAGTCCCCAGTAGCTGACAGGAATGGATAGACTCTATTAACGTAGATAGAGGGAGCCTTAGGCCGTGCTGGAACTAGTGCTATTAATCCATATAGTTGGTCTATCAAGGTGTTGCCCTGTATGGGATCAAGAGAATGCTGCTGTCATCGTTAACAGCTCGTATTGTTTATACATGTATCATTGTTTCGATAGCTACCACAAGGGAACTGTGGTAGACATTATGAATCCAAAACAAGTGGTGTAAAAGAATAGGTTCACGTTTTCTCCACCCATGTCTTTACAGAAATGTTGTTTTCAATCATTTATAATGGCAGCATGCAGCACAACCTCATCAATAACTTTCTTATTGAGAAATGTACCACTGCTGATTCTTTGCACAGGACTTAGAATAAAGAAAGTCAATAGGCAGCTGCTTACGCCTTCAAAAACCATGTTAAAGCTCCAATTTCAAAATGGGAGATGCCCAGGAATGTACACGGGATTTCACTGTCACAGGTGCTCAGATGTTTTGCACTAAATGTACCTTCATAATTTGCGTAGCTGCACTGCCGATAAGGTAACATGCAAGGTCGGTATGCGTGTTTGTGGAAACCTAAAAAGCAGTTGATAAACTATTACAGTGTTAGTAGTCAGGCCAATATCATCACCTTCCTAAAATAATGGCCTACTGTAAGTCATTTTTGGAGAATTTTTTTTTCTCCCCTAAATCATCTCCTCATGATGCTGGCTGGCCACTCAAATCGCCTACATCCTCAGTTGAACAGATCCTGTGATTCTTTCCCTGGCCTATGTATAATAACTATATAATGTGTATATTATAATGGACAATATTTGGTTCAGCTTTTTGTGTTTTCTGCAAAACCTGAAAAAAATGACTTACTATAGTGGCCCAGATCACACAGAGACACTTCACTAAAGGCGTGTCCGCTTCAAAAGCGCTGTGATAAACCCCCGATCACACAAGGGAAATGTAGCATGTACTTAAAATAGATAATACATACACACTAGCGACATTACACCTTTACCTCAACTTAAGCTTAATCATGACAAAAAGCTGTATGGTGCTAATACAGGAGAATAGTAATGTATTCTAACTCATATTACAGGCCTGTAGAAGAGTGTTTTGCAGTAAGCAGCTAAATGCACATCCACTGTCCTCATGTAAATCTACATTATAAGCCTGTGCAACATGAAATATGCATGTTTGAATGCATCCCAATGACTTCCATGTCTCTGCGGGGTGTGGGAGACGTGAGTTGGCTAAGCCTTTGATTGACACAACCGCCATCAGGTTTATGTCTCCAAGACGTCCCCTTCAAGAAAGGGACACAGTAGGCTCACCACCAATTTCCACCCAGGCGCGTCTCCGTCGCATTCCAGCTCCGTCACGGAGCTCTTGTCCAGGGGCGTCGGAATACAACAGGAAAGCCAGGCAAGTGCCTGGGACCCCGAGCTGGGAAGGGGGCCCCCCGACGGCCGCTGAACAGTTTTTCCACAACATCATGATTGGCACTGCACGCCCTTTTGATCAGCGGCACTGTGCAGAAGACTACTGCAACGACACATTCACAATCCCCCCTAGTCGAGGCCCCATGGATATCTGACTCGTCTAACATTAAACTATAGGGTCTAACGTTTGGCCAGAAGCGGCTCTACACTCGGCTCCGCTAGAAATAGGCAGCAGTTATATTTTTGACGAAAGACTCTTCTGGAGTAGCCTTGCGAGACAATCCTGATCTCGCAAGCTTCAGATAAATTTCCCCGTAAGAGTCAGTCTGGAAAGTTTCGGAATCATTTTGAATGTGTCCGAGTAGCAACTGAACTTTAAAATCAGCGTTGTGTTTATAGCTATAGAAGCGTGGTTATCCAATCAGCGTCATGTTTATAACTGTTATTGTGGTTTAGGTGTGCCAACCATGGTGCCGACAGCAAAAATGACCAGATCGTTCATCCAATCAACTGCCAAGTACCTGCCATTCACAAGCAGTTTCAGTGTACGGCTCCCCAGATGGACTTGTGACTAACAATTTCTCTGGCATGTCAGGTGACCTCTGGGGTGCCTCCGAATGCGATCAACGGCCAATCAGATAGAACTATTGATGACTCGGTGACTCTGTTTGGTTTATTGCTATGGAAACTCGGCAAAAACACATTAAGACTTGAATGCTCTACTGACACGCTGCCGGTGGGGTAGGATGCGTTTCAGAGGATGGAGCAAAAAGGGATCGCTGACATGACGAAACAGAAACACGTCCGGTGGAAATCAGGCGTTAGACAGCAGCACACTATATATGCACATTAACAATTGAAATCCAACGTGGGGGATACTATTTAAGCATTTGCATATCAAATGAATAATTGTTATTTCTGAAATCAATCTGGAGATTCTTCCCCCACCCCCCATTCGTCTCCGCCCACCTTTGGCTACATTATGTCTGTACTCTATATCACTTTAATGTCCATGAGAATTAAGTGAATGTACTGTATATTTTCAAGGGGTTGGGAGTATTTCACCTATCAGTGAAAGAGCTGTATCATATATTAAAATAGTATGCACACTCCCATTGGTGTGAAACAGGAATGGTAATGTAATGTTATGGCAATGATGTTGCCATTGGGATATAAATGTATACGGTAGTGAGATTTTCGCCTTTGAAAAATAAAAAATGGGCAGCTGTGTTAAAAAAGAAGCTTACATGGGCTATCTGGTCTGTGTGACAGCGAATACTAATATTAATATGAACAATTCCTAATATGCATACTGTAGGGTATGGGCCTTAGTATGGTAATGTATGTGTAGGTCACATTGCCAACAAAAAGTCTCTACCACAAATCAGAATGATCTTTATTGCATTCATTAAAACGTGACACTTCAGGCATCCTCACAAGTTCTTTTTAACAGATGGAAAATGTCTGTCATAAAATGTGCAAGTTATATTGATTGTTCTAAATGTTAATGTCTTTAGAGTCTCGACATCTGATATTTCACCATTAAAGTGCAGATAAAGCATGTAATATTGTAATGATATTTACCAACAGCTGGTTCTCGGCCTCTCCCAGTGGGTTTAGTGAGGGAGTGTAATGTTGCGTTTATTGATCTCTGGAAGGGAGAAAATCAACTCAAATGCCAGAGGAAATTTTCCTTAACAATATTCCTGCATCTTTAAAGGGTACTGCAAGGCAAAAATATGTCCACGTCCACTTATATCCACGCACCTCCCACCCCTGGCTTCTGACATCTTGTAAAGAAAGACATATCCTTGTCTGTCTCTATCAGGATTTATTGTGCATCCCAAAACATGACTATAAAAGAAATTAAAGAATGTTTGTCTAAATTGTCAAACAAAACATTTTTGTGATGTAAAATACGATATTCTTTTATTTATATACACAGTATTGTACGCAGTAAACATATTTGTAATCAAAATCAGCAATTGTTCAAACGACACATGAGGAGTCAAAATAGTATGCTGTCATTGCTTGAGACATGAAAGGCTTGATAACTTTGTGCCAAAAAGTGGAGCCTGATAAAGTATAAGGATTGGTCGGGGGTGTGTTTATACAAGCTGTGGTGCAATGTAGGGGTTGTTCCTGTAATTGCTTCGTTAAAACCAGTTGCTTTGTGTGTGCTAGAGTAATTAAGCAGTTGGAATTTTACATTACACTAGTGAAAATTAACAAAGAGCACATCTGGGTGTCCCATAGGGTTAGTCATTAAAAAGCCCATTATTTTTCAAATTACTTTTTCAATCTTTTAGCCCCCCCTAATCCGGAGGTATTTCCCAATAGACAAGTTCCCATTCCTGTTTTGAATGGCTCCTTCAGGAAAGTTAAACATTTAGAGGAAGGCAAGGACTGTGATGGATGTTCCTCGGCTTCTCAAATCTATTTCTGAGACAAACGTGTCCAGGGAATGGACAGACCCCATGAAGGTATCACTGCCAAATCTGTTGCATGCATTTAGTTGTGACATCTGTAAGATTTATTTGAACATACCAAAGGCAAAAACACATTGCATGAGGTTCCCTGACATTGCACATGATTATTGACCATTTGACTCAGACTACTTCCTAATCTTCATGTGTGGCTGTTTTAGCCTCGTCCAATGTATTAACAAACAACAGCCACAGCCAATCTGCTATCAACGCCTTATGGAACAAAACGTTGCAGACAACTTACAGTATAGGTGCTTTGAATTGTCGAACCAAGTCATTATACCTCGCTTGCATATATCTGTTTATTTACAAGTCCAGAAGAAACTTTGCGAGATCAACACTGCATCAAACTTTATACATTTTGGCTACTTACTTCCATATCCAACGGTGGAAAGCAACGAGCGGCTCCACTGCTTTGGAACTACGCTATGTCGGCTATGTACATGAACAAACTGTAATTTCACTAGAACAATGTTGGTGTAATTAACAGATTCACCAAAAAGAAATGTCTTTATATGCCTTGAACATTAACCAAGACTTAATATTAAAACTCAGAATAACTTCCTTGTGCAATCACCGATCGTTTCAAAAATACTTTTTTATCAGTATGAACTCATTACAATGCACAATATTGTGTAATTAAGAGATTCGATGAAAAGAAATATAATTAAATAATCATTAAATAAGAAATATCCGTTTCATATGTTTATAGAACAGTAATCAAAGCTAATGGGATGCAGTGCTGAATATTGACAAGCTATATATAGCCCACAGCACAAAGGTTGTTTTCTTCTTATCATGTTGAATTGAGGGCAGACTGGAAGCTAGTGACTTACCCTTTGAGGTACAAAGCAGTATTAGGACAGGATGGGCCGAAGCTACCTGTTAAACCTGCACATTTCTATAAATATCTTTGCAACACAGGAGACAGATGTCTTTAACAGGACGTCCATAATTTCTTAACATAATCTTGACCATTTTATTTTATTTTGTATTGTTTTAATCTCCAAAAAATACACATGACACCTTTATAGTCAGCAGCACCTTGGGAGATGTTATAGGGCCTGGATTCATCTTGAAAATCCTATGCTAATTATACATACAGTATTTAGGTTAATGATTCAAACCTGAATGTGTTTTCCAAAATATAATGTATTGTAATACTTCTGCAGAATGTTCTATGGAGATCTGAGCCTACAGAATACCTTTAAAACGTACTGTAGAACTGGAGAGATTGGACTCATATGTCTGCTGGTAACATTATATAAGAAGGCAAGGGCATCTAGTAGAATGTTTCAGTTTGTTTGATGCATATAGGAAAGAGTCCATTCACACTAAACAAATTGTCCTACAATGTAAGAATTGTATTTATTGTTGAATTGTTTTCCCTTCCTCGGTAGCTTTCAGAAAAACAGAATGCTAGGTCAGAAATATCCTCCATCACAAATGTAATTTGTTAAACCAAATATTCATTATACTGGTCATTATACAGTACATTATGCATTGGGTTTACAATAGCTTATACTTACTGTAAACATCCATTTTTAACTTCTCTCCAAGACCTTGTTGAGATTGCATTAGATAGACAGACATACTCACCTCTGTGCAGAATGAAATAGTCTTTATACAGTATGTGAGATCACCCTGCCAGCTCAAGCCTTGTCTAAATTCATATGCAGCCACTTTTTGGGTGAAGGACTTTTCTGTGTATGGGCTGTGGCATAATGTACCTCGATCTCCTCAGAAATTCTCAAAGAGTACAAAATATAGGCTGAATTATTTACCATCGTCCGGCATGTTTCTTGAGGTTGGTGGAACAGTGGTGGAAAGTCTTTCATCCATGCGAGACTCTTGACAGTGGTTGCGGCTGTAAAATGCCGAGCTTCAGATAAGAGATGGCTTTGACCAGCTTTTGCTCCCCATGATAAATCTTTATCATTTTAGGTGATGGTCTGACCTCTAAGATGGGTGCTAGCCAAGGGGGTCCTCATTAATACAACTTGAAATCCTGCTGGCTCATTCTGTCTATTTGCTTGATGTCTGTGACCTTTTATACGATTGCTGCTATCAAACAAACCCCTCTTTGAAGCCGAAGAATGGGAGAGTTTGAAATGCAGCTTGCAAGGTTCTTTGTGGCAGCAAAAAAATGTTGGAAGTTAAAGAAATCATCGGGACATTCAATATGAGCCAGATTTAGTCTCAAGCGTTGGGTGATTATACATTTTAATTGGGTTGCTCAGCTACATACATTTAAAATTAGAATTCAAATGAGGTTATATTCCAAGTGTACAAAACACAAAATAAAAGAACATATGTTGAGTACTGACACCTTTAGCGGGTCACAATAACACATGGAGATCACACTACAGGTACACCCGTAGTGTGATAATACAGTGAGATTACACGATAGGTATTATTTAGATTGTGTCTTTGTTCATCACATCGTAATATTGCGGCTTATGTGCTATGGTACGGCTCACTGATTCCATCAGATCCAACAGTAGCCATATCTGACAACCATACCTTGTTATAGTTTTCACCCATACTTTGTTATACTTTTCAACCATACTTTTAATTATAAATCTCTGTCAAACACATACACACATGCACACGCACACACACACACACACACACACGCGCATGCACGCACACACACATATATATGTAACCACCTTATACTGTAGACTTGCAGTACAATTTGTCCATAATAAATTAGATTGAATAGTCTTTGAATAGCATGAACAACATGTCACTCTTAAATGAATACTGTGCTTTAACAATTTATTAACAATGCTATGCCATTATTATTATCATTTTCACAGGCAATTCCTCCGACGCAGAAAATATGCTTTCAAAGAAGTCTTGTTTGTTCCAGCCATGCAGGCGGAGAGCTTTGTTTTCTTTATTGATCTTATTCAGCCATTTTCTGTAGGCTAATGCCTATAATTCATGTCCAGCCAAGTTTTACATTGGTGAAGCCAGACAGACAGACAGACATATACTGTAG
This sequence comes from Amblyopsis rosae, assembly GCA_025399935.1. Classification (NCBI taxonomy): domain Eukaryota; kingdom Metazoa; phylum Chordata; class Actinopteri; order Percopsiformes; family Amblyopsidae; genus Amblyopsis; species Amblyopsis rosae. The sequence continues at coordinate 1,501,402 of JAODTR010000002.1, read as the reverse complement.
ATAGATAGATAGATAGATAGATAGATAGATAGATAGATAGATAGATAGATAGTGGACACTGACACATAATTACAATGATTACAGAAGCACATTTCAGACTAGTGTCACTTCTGAGGATTTGGAGAGTACATTCTGACAACTTATTGTCTCTCCTGACCACAAAATGATCGGACTTTTATGAATTCATTTGGGAAATGGAGGATTTGTGTCACAATTTCACCACAGACTCTAATTATAGTGTGATTAATGGTATCGTAAGTGCTCGCCTTTCACAGAACACATTAAACCAGCCAAAATAAATCATACTGAATGAAAACTTTTAAATAAAAATTATTTAATTCCCATTGTGAATGGAGAAAATAAGACCAAATTACTACTGATTAAGTTTCAGTATAGGTACCAAAGGCAAAGCATTGCTACTGGAACACAGCTGTTGAATGAAAGCATCATTATTAGCCTATTATTATTATTATTTTCTTTAAAACAGCGTAAATGTTTGGGTCAGTAATACACTAGGTTAAATAAATAAATAAATATATAAAAAAAAACTAAAAATGATTTGTATATTTTATAGATTTGTACTGGTAAAAGTATACTCCACACAATTACCTGCTCAGTTAAAGGTATAGTCAGCTATTGCAAACTAAACGTAAGATAATACACTTTTTTTCAAATTCAACAAATATCTCCTGGCAATTCGCTATCTTACCGTACTCTGTACGTGTTGAACATATAATTGGATACTTCTACACAGCCCTGGCTCTGTGACATAAACAAAGAGACGAACACCGCTCGTATCAACAAAGCCGCAACACTATGCTTTGCTTCACATTGTACTTTGATGTGTGAGGCAGCACGCGGTGCTGTTTTGATCTGAGGTCAAAGTTTGCAAGAATGACTGACCCTGCCTTTAACGTTAGAATGGCTAGTTAATCTCTTCCAGACCGCATGGTGTATTACTCAGAACAGTTCATTATAGTCAGCCAGCCATATAGTCTACACGTACACGGATACATTTTAAAACAGGTATTTACCTAAAAAAATATCCTGTTTTGTACAGTATTTTTTTAATATCTTCAAGCTGGAAGGAGTTTTTGCAAAAACTCTTGTCTTTAGTGATCGTATGCACTGTTTGTGTGTGGATGAAAGGCCAAGCCACATAGAAAACGCTGCAATATGTAAAAATAGCCGTGTAGGTGTGGACTAGGCATTAGTCTTCCAAATAGTGCAATACTATTCAGATTTCAATTAAACGAACCTATATGGACAGCCATGGAAACACCTCTCAGATGCCATTTTCACATGTTTTCCTGATATTTTAAAAAGAAAATAGTAAAAATGATTTGAATATGATGTCATTATATGTCATTATGTGCTTGTTATCAATTGTAAGCTAATTTCTATGGCACCTAATTGATCAAATTATTCCTTTGCATGACGTCTGGCTTCTTTTCACAGTGTGTACAGTCATTGCCTCCTACTGGGCATAATCAGCATTGGTACAACTGTCTCAATCACCTCATCTAGCTCTACCAGTGTTTCAAAATACGCTTGACTTCAACATCATCTCACTAACCCACCCTGACTGGACCACCGGTAGGGTGGCTGTGAAAATACTTATGTGTTATCAATAATAATCTCAATAAAAAACAATTGATCTGAGAGCTATTGTCTGGCAGAGTCAGGCTATAGGAAAATATTCCCTGTTTGGTCAGAATTATTTTGGGCACCATCAATAATCAAAATCCACTTACATGCAAGGTAGGGGCTTACACTTAATGTATAGAATGAGAATGTAAGGCAGGATTGTATCCTACCTTTACATGGCATGAGCATATACCTTATATATATATATATATATATATATATATATATATATATATATATATAAATAAATG
>JAODTR010000002.1:1468453-1496452 GCA_025399935.1 Amblyopsis rosae | reverse complement strand
ACACCTCCCAAGGGAGGCGCCCAGGAGGCATCCTTACTAGATGCCCGTACCACCTCAACTGGCTCCTTTCGACGCAACCTGACACCCTTTGTTGAAATTATGTAATTGTATAAAAACAGTGGCATGTTTAAGCATTGATTACAAGTACTGTGTTGTGTTTGATAATAACCTAACAACATAACTTAATTCCGCTATAAACCATAATGTACATTTACACAAACACACACACACACACACACACACAGAGAGAGAGAGAGATAGACACATTGATGTTTGTCTTGCAGTACAATAAAACATGCTGTCAAGATAGTGGATTATGACCTTTCAGCAGGGCAGTAAAAGCCAGAGGAATAACAGTATTGGTGAAGTAATTTGAGATATTTGTGACTTCCGTGGAATGAGCCATGATGCACAATGTACTAAGAACACCAGTTGTCATGCTTACTTTGAAAGGTTTACTAAACGTGCCAACATGTAGCCATTTCTAGGAATGAAAGCTGGCCAAGTCAAACTGAACGCGTCAGGTCAAACTGAAAGCGATGCTATGGTAGCGTAGTCAATGTCCTCCACAAGTAAATGGAACAACTGTTGATCAATGGGCTCCATTGGAAGGATCTATGTTTGCCCTTGTTGGCCAATACACTGTTATGTAACAAAGAGGTCAGATGTCAGGTAAGGGGGTGTAGCATACAGCAGCATACGCAAAGAAACAGATGGCACACCATATGTTCTGCAGCCTACAGTACATGTGTCCTGTGAGAATCAGGATACATGTACTGTAGAGCCGTGTGACATAACAATATGTTGTGTGGGTCATGCTGTGTGTGTGGGTGTAAATACAATATGTGTGTATATATGTACACTGTGTGTGTGTGTATATACATATATCTCTATCACAGTTTATGTACATACAAAGCATACTAACATACATTAGTTCTACTGTAATATTGCTAACATGTATGAAAAGGGACAAATGCACATGCACACATACAGATTTTTATTTCCTTGCAGTGCGGAAATGTTATTTTGTTGCATACTGTAGACATCAAAATCATGTTCCAAAACACACACTCCGATGAACGCCAATGAACTACTACTTCTGCAGACATTCCAGAGCGCTTGTCACATCCATACTGTGACTTGGTAGCTCTTATGCGTGTCAAATAGCTACTTGAACGATGCCCAAACCAGGTATGTGTGTATGTTATTGTAGACAAATGAATAGAGATTAAGAGATTAACAGTGCATTCCCGTGCCTAGACTGATGATTCAGGCAGATAAATAATCAATAGAATGTAAGTATTAATGTTTCAAAAAAGGTATCAGAGTCACAGTTCCATGCAATTGAAATAAATGTATTGGCTTGTATCGTTTTGCCTGACGCGTATTGTGTATTTGCACTCCATTATGCCGAGTTGGATTGGAAGTAGTTCTGCGCCCTGCATTATGGTCTATAATGAATCGTGACCACACTAAACTGTGTATTAGCCCTGTAATACTACAGTTCACAGACAACCACACCGGGTTACAGTGTGAGTCAAGGTACTGTGCGAGCCCTGTTGCGTTGCTGACCTCCTGACTGAAACACCAGCCACGGTCACCATAGCAACGGATGGTCCCTCTGCCACGTGGAAGAGAATGCAGTGGAGCCTTTCTGCCAATACAGAAGACCCCTTGTGTACGTGTGTGTGTGTGTGTGTGTGTGTCTAAGAGTGGGATGCTTACATCTGCAGAAGGGGGCTAGTGTTTCCGTGTGTGTGTGTGTGTGTGTGTGTGTGTGTGTGTGGTGGCGTGTGATGTGGATATGGCTGGGTGGGGGAATGTTTATGTTTAAGAGTGCTTACGCATATAGAAACGTCTTCAGTTTCACTGCGTACAGTTCGGGCCTATCCCAGTCACCCGTAAGTAGAGCAACACCTCTTGCAAGTCAGCTTATGTTTATAACATAATCTTATCGACTGCCAATGTGGAGCCGCTCTGAATTAGAAAGCAATGTTCAGCCTCTCACATGGCCTCTGCAGAATGTGGGTTAAGGTGGTGAGGGGCAGCCCAGATGCTTAATGGGATAACATACTGTAATGTCCATTGACAGCAACTTTTTTTTTTTGTTGCATTCTTCAAATGCGTTTTGGAAAACTTCTTCTGACAACTTCTTCCTGAGTTCACGGTTTCCCTTGATGTGAACCTGTCAGAGAAGCCACTAAGCTAATGGTTTTTCCGAGCAGGGGGGCCTAATAGCGCGTGCTATCAGTCCTGTCCCTTCCATGTTCGCTTTAGCCCGGGGCGGAACAGCTGCGAATGCTGTTTGTTGAGCTGGTTGGTCGGCAAGCTGACACCTCGTCCCCTCAGTGAGCCAATGAGCTGTGCCCGCTCGATGACAGACACTGTCTTACCTGCGCTGACAGGAAACATTGTGGCATAAACAAACAGATATTAAAAGAGCTATCATGTGAATTTACACATTTATGTTACATACATTTTGATATTGTGAATTAAATATTATATTAAGTTTAATAATAATAATATTTTGTTAATTTCTTAAAGCACTTTGAGCTGCAGCTTCTGTATGTATAAATAAAGTTGATTATATTTTGATTATTATTTGTATTATTAATTAATACATTAAATAATTAATTAATTAAAACATTTATATATTTATTGAAATATTGAAACCAGCCTTGTAAAAACATTGTTTGGATAGAAACTCCTGCTTTGTCTACAGCTGACATATCCTCTCTGTTCACCCCTTGACAGACATAATTGTATTTAAAACATAAACAGTGACCATATGAGGCATAACTTGGGCTTCCACTGGCAATACAGTTCATGTTTTTAACTCCACGCGTTTGGGCACGCTCTATGATGGTTTCTTGAAGCAAAGCCAGTACAGCATGTAATGTGTTTACAGTGATAGAAATATTATGAATTATTAAATGTACTGTGACATTTAAATGGCCTAAGGTTGTCATCTGATTCAGTGCCAAGTGTTAATGTTGTGTTCACATTATTATCTACCTGCACTGTGCTGACAGCAGTGTTTATTAATGCACAGAATGCTCTTATGTACTGACCTGAGGCTAAGGTATGTAACACTTGTAAAGTGACAAATCCTTTTGGGCTGTGTGGTTTTATGTTAATCAGAATATAATGTATTTCAAAAAGGTACATACAGTATACATGCAAGGAATTTGTCTTGGTGGAGAATCAAGAAAACAAGTAATATTAAAAACACACTTGTCCTCGCATATTAAAAGAGAGATTTAATAAACATGGATGGAATAAACATTACTAATGTTCCATGGACAGTTATGCAAGTTCTAAGAATGCAATACAAAGTACAGTGTATATTTTTTATGTTCACATTCAAAACATAATGTTTTCTCTTGGGTGAAAAGGTTAATTTATGCAACTGCTTTATGTAACTAAATTAACCCATGGTCACGATAAACTTGTGTATATTTTGTTTCTGTGAATCCCATTAAACTTCAGTCTTTATGACATGTTAGATCCATAAAGATTTGACTTGACCAATAGGTTACAGTTGCAGTTTTGCTGCAGCAAAATCCGTCAATGCCAGAAATGTAAGTATGTTTACAAATAGTCTTAAGTTTCCATTTTCCTTTCTAGATGTTGTAAATATCTTTTGTTTTCTTTTTCTTTTGTCTAAATATATTTAGCTGTGTGATCTGCACAACTTGAGCTCTGAGCAAACAAACTAATATAGTATTTTAGGTGTAAATAAGGAATATGTTGTTCCATATTTGTGGTTGCTGGCTTATGATAATATTTTCAATATACTGTACAGTGACCTTACTCATGTGGAGTTGGAATCTACATTTATTTAATTAATATTTCTTGCAATGTCATTATACCTTACTCTTATATAAACTATAAGGAATGGCCCAGGTATTTGATACTGTATCTTTTATATGAACATGAATTGTTCATGGGATCTTGCTCATAGTTGCTTGCAGGTCATACCAATCCATGACCTTGGCTGGAGTCAAACTCCCAAACCCCTATAAACTATCTAAACAACCATTTCTAACCCACAAAAGCTCTATGGGGCTCGACAGATTGAACATGTATGAAGTGCCCTGAAGTTCACAGCCCCTGAAACCCCACAGGAAGGTAGAAACCTCAGTCCACAGAGAACACGTTGTTCTGTGCTGCAACCTCAGCGTTACTCAGCCCCACCAGTGTTATGGAAACATATTCCTCCATCAGTGCCAACTGCAAAGCGAGTTGTTCACGAAATAGTGTGGAACTTGTGTACAGTCTGGGACAGTGGTTTCTGGTCCTGGGATACTACTGCCCTGGATGTTTAAGATGTCTCCCTGCTCCAACAACACAGCCTGCTTCAAATGAATGTGTTGTCATCTAGCTTTGCAGAAGCCTGATTAAGAGCCATTTGTCGACCGAGAGTATTAATGCAATAGCAATCTGACTCGTGTGGTTCTCAGCCCCTCCCCCTATATTGCCCATGCACTTTTTTTTGTGGAGTCCTGTTTCAAAATATGAACACGCCCCAGTAAGCTAGGCCAGAAATGTTACAAAATGTTACAAGAACAGTCTGTACTGCATGTCAAAGCAATGCAGGAGTGATTGAAATAGCTTTGAGCATTTGAGCACGTATGTAAAATATTGTGTAGCCTATTATTTTTTCTATTTTAATACATTTAGGTTTTTTTAACTCATTGTGATTGTTTGAACACTACAGTATGTAGTTGAAAGTTTTAACATGTTATGCAAAATAATCAATAAAATACTCTGCATGTCATGACATTGACAGGCATAGCTGATATGATGAGGTTTAATATGTCCTGTTTCAGATAATATGGCTCACACCTACACTCTTTTAATTGCAATTACAAATAGATTGTAAAAGTCTGACTAAATTGACATTCACCGTAGTGAAATCTACCTGTTAGATGCCCTGGAACAGGGAATACTGATACTGTCAGTATAAGTAACTTGCTGTACACATCTGTGTGTCTCAGATACCTTTAGGATACGTATAGGAATGATGACAGAGATGTCTGTCATACTTTGCTCATCTGTGCAAAGAGTAATTGCATCAACGCTGCATTTTATACTACCATGTTATCTTAAAGAGATTTGACCTGCAAAAGCTTGCTCAAAATGGTCTCTTTTTTCAATACCAATGTTATAAAATGTAATTGTCTGCCATATGTTCTAAAAAACCATTGTAATCATTCAAGGTAATAAATACATTAGTTTGTTCATTCAAACTATTTGTTCCTACAATGCTGAATTTTGCCTAACATTTGGAATCCATGAAAGACATGATTATCTATGGCGTGATAAGGCTTGAGTATATAATCAACATTGTAATGGTTGAAACATTGTAGTCTTGTCACTTAGCTTTAGGGACAAATTTCTCCTATTTACTCTAAGTCTTCACATTAATTATAATTTTACAACCTAAATATGTCTGATTTATGATTATGGCAATTTATTTTATATTTTCACTTCGAACATAGTGTCTTTTTAATCGTATCCCCTGAAAGTATTTAACTTCTTGTGTATTATTGGTGCAATTGGAACCTGCCTGCTGTATCTGCTAGGGTTTCATTTTTGTGAGGTTGCCTGGAGTTCACTTCCTGGTCTGGTTACATGCTAAACTTCCTTAAGGTGGTGGTTAACTTTTAGGGAAGTTTTACACCAGAATTACCCACATTTGTACCCCTGTTCCTGGTGGTGACTAGTACCTGCCACTGCTCACTATTCAGAATTGGCATATTTTACAGAACTGTGTCTGGGAAAGTGTCTGACCATACTGTAATTACATTTTTACGATGTCTTTATCAAGATGGCCTCTAGATATGATGTGTATGCGTATGTTTTTCTTTGGATGGGGCTTCTTCATTAAAAACTAGCAAGCAAGCTTTCCTAAGCATTCCTCATTCCACTTTGATGGTACAAATGTAACCTTCTCCATATGAAAAGTACAAAATAAGAGCTTTCTTATTGGTCATTCCTTTGGCAAGGTCATCTCAGGGAAGCTCTGAGAAGGTTCTCTCCATGTCCGGGTTTGAATGAGAAGCTACAATAGACTTGTTGCCGGGTAACAAGTTCAGCGTACTGTAGACTGTATATATAAAATGGACAAACCCTTCATGGCATCACCCATACGTTTTCTCAAGAACGGGTTTGAACACCGTGCTGTGCTGTCTCTGGCTGTCGCCATCTTTGCAGTACCTGACTCCGCCTGAAACTCCCCTTTATCCATTATAATGGATAAGGAGGGGTATCATTTTAACTGAGGTCACAGTTCATGTCCACTTTAAAGGTATATATACATAATATTGTGTAACCAACAGTCCATGAATGTTTGTCAGAGTTTGTTCCATGCAACCCCTATCTCTAACATACACACACTCATTGTATATATCTGCAAGAAGTCATTCAGGCGAAATGATCTCCTTGCATGCAAACTTAACCACATTTAGGCAGGGCCTGCCTCTCTCAGCGCACCCGCTATGTTTTCCATCTGAAACAGATGTTTTCTCTCTCTCTCGCTCTCGCTCTCTCTCGCTCTCTCTCGTTCTCTCTCTCTCAAAGCAAAACAACAGTAATCCAGCAGCACAACTCCTTCTCTGGCCTGCCTCTTTTGAAGAGGCCCCTTGAACAAGTCGCCAAGCAAGTTCCAGAGAAACGTTTAGAAGGGCTGCATCGCTTTGTAATATTGAGCTCCACTTCAAAGAAGGTTGGGCTTTCTAGCTATGACCTGACTCAAAATTCCAATGGGACAAGTGAGATCAAAACAAGCTTCAGTGCTCTAGTGATTGTGAGTTTGAATTGCAGGATGTATAGAAATAGCCTCTGTAAAAACCATTGTGATTTTGCAAGCTTCACCTTTCCTTGCACACTAGTCTGGGAACTCTCCATTCATGACCAATGATAAATCAGTATAAAACAGTATGTTGGCATCGACTAATGGTGCAGACAACAATTCATGTTTGAACATCACTGTCCAAACATTTGTTGTTCTGAAGGAGCTTCAATCACCTGCCAATGATGATCGGCACCGATAACGCTTCCAGCTTGATACACGGAACAGAACAAATGGTGACTCTTGCAAAATAAGGATGTTCCTACTGAGCTTGTAACAACAAGGGCTGCTTATTTATAACTTTATTTGAACTTCAAACCAGATATTTATTCAGCAGTTTCAGTAAAATAAACACCTTGAGAAAAAAATAATAATTGTAAACCAGTTTGGGAAATAATACAAAATCACACTTGCACACAAAATATAAACATAAATTTCAGGCCATAATCGTAATTGTCTGCAGATTTGTTCTGAAATTGTACGTGCCTGTGGCATAGTGTGTGTACTGTTAACTGCATGTTCCACTGAGTTTCAGAGCCATACAGCTATTAATAAATAATTACATTCAGCAAGGACATTTCCAGTCCTATGCACTAGGCAAGTTTCTCAGGAAAAGTAATGAGTTACTATTTACCTATTACGCATTCAAAATGTAATAGCATTACTTTACTTATTACTGGGTATTAAAAGTAATTTGTTTATTTACTAGTTACATTACTATATTACTTTACAATCACTACCCTGCCTCGCCCCTTCTAAAAAATGACAACCTGTGTAGCCAGCTCATTTTAGAACTGAATCCTCTTTACTGGAACAATAATGAACCTTAGTGTCAACAATCAGCCAAAGTGAAAAGATTGCAGCCTCTCAAACCAGATGATTGGACAGGTCGGTTCAATTAGCCTAATAAGTTTGAAAGCTTTGACCAGAAACCTCGTGCTTGTAACTCAATGTAGCATTACTTGGATTAGTAAATGTAATATTACCATTTTGGAAATAGTAATCAGATGCACTACTAGTTACTGAAAAACGTAATAGTATTGCAGTTACTGCCCAACACTGATTATAATCTAACATAGTCCGTCACAAAAAGTTAAAAGAATTTGTCTAAGCAACGAATAACACCACTACCACTCAGTCCTAACAAACCAGTTGTATCTATCTCATACATTATGTTTTCAGGATAATTTTAGGGGAAGTGCATTTAGAAACTAAATGCGCACCAACCGTGGAAGAGGACGGGGTTTCGTGTCTGTTGTCAGTTTTTTCCTGACCGGTGGAGAGAAAAAGAAGGACAGAACATTGTGTTTACTCTTTCACGGTTTGATCTGCGCTAGAGGGTTTTAGTGGGTCGGGCTGAACTCAGTAACTCAGAATGCCATGGCCCTGGTCTAAACACCAGGGAACCGGCAACATCACCAGTTACACGCAAGTTTACTGAATGGCTGCCAGTGCATCAGACGTGGGGAAAACTAGTGGGAACAAACTGTTTTCCCATTCTACAAATTCCTTTTCCATTTGCAAGTTATCTATTATTACTGCACTGCTATTAGCTAAACCCATGATATTGGCTGAAGTGTGTGAACTTGCTGTTGCTAAACGATAGTCTTCTTGGAGTGTATTAATCATCTACACACTTGCATCTTTATGACGCAGTACAAAAGGCTACTCACTCAATGAATATTATGAATGTAGGCATGTCTACATTGTAGAATACTGAAAGGTTATAGTATTTTCACCACATTGTATACTGTAGGTGTGTTAAGCTCAGAGGGAGAATTAAGTGCCAAAACTGTATGCCATTTAAACACTTGCCATTTGTGTAATATTGACTTTCAGAGCAAAATCTCCTTGCGTGACACTAGGTCAGTTCATTTAGGCTTTTACATTTGTCTAAACTACATAAACCAGCAGATGGTGTGTTGCCAATATGTTCTGAAGCCATGTGTTAACAGGAATTGGAAAAAGAGAAAAAAAGAAAAGGTACACAAAATCATTCAGTCTTATGTAAACATAAGGTTTATTGCAAAGTGTGCATTTGTATCCATACGCCATAGTGAACACCTGTTTCAAGGATACAGAACAGCAACAATACCATTATCTTTACAAAACAAATAAAAACATTAGTGCTAGCTAACAGACTTCTCCCTGTGAAGTTCAACACATGGTCCTGGTTTGCTCGGCTTCTGGTTGTTTTGACAGTATGAGGTGAAGTCTTTGGTAGCTAGTGAAAAACATAAGCAACTCGGCAAGGAAATGTCCTCTTTCTCTTAATGCAGACAGGCACTGTTGTCATGCCATTGTTCTCTCATTGGTACTGAACTGGAGCCATGGTATACTCTGTCATGGAGTGCTTTTGCAGCAAAAAAACTAAAACAAAACTAAAACAAGAGCCACTGCTTGCTTGCCATCTTCACTGAAACGTCTCGTTTGTTGTATTGTACATCTCAGTTTTCCTTAAATTGAAGATCTAGGCAAGGTGGGGATTAGGCAACCCCCAGTATAAAAACAAGTCTTTACAGAACAATGTACAAAGCTCCTATTTTCGTTCTCTTTACAGCTTATTTTTGTTCAGAATCACAAAACAAAAACTGAAGTTAAAGCAGGATTTGTTTCCCTCCTCCCCATAAACATTACATGTTATGAATCATTACATGTTATGAATCATTACCAGCAGAAATGTCTACTTTAGCAGTCTGTCATCCCCCCCCCCCCCCCAAAAAAAAAAACAACTCATAAGCTATACTGCATTAATCTCCGCCTTTCCATCTGGTTATTCTTGTTATGCTTAAATGTACAATTACATGAGAGCAATGAACTATTGGTAAATTACTGGGCCTGACACTGAGTCTTGTGTTGAGATGGGACAAATCCACAAGCTTAGGGGTCAGCGGGGGGTCTTGAGAGGACCCTCTCGACGGGCCTTCTCCTCAGACCCAGCAGCACCTTTGAGGCGGCCAGCCCTAATCACACCTCCAGACCCCTCCCTCCGAGGGAGGGGTGCTTGTCAGAATAGGCAAGGGTGGGGCGGGGGAATGGTGGTTCCCCTCTGTCCGAAAGCAAGCGCTTGAGGGGTGGCGTACAGTCAGCCCCCCTGTCAGTCTCAGCGCTTTTGTCTACATGGAGAGACTTTAAAAGAAATGTTTAAAAAAAAAAGAACAAGGTTTGACAGAGATCACGAGGTTTGACAGAGTTCTTGCGTTGTGCTTTTTACTTTTCTTCCCTGTGTGCGTCTACAGTGGTCAACGTGACTCATCCATCATTTTCACCGCCTCGAGGTTTTAACGCCCTCCGCACATCGAAGGGCGCACTCTGCTGGCGGCGGCATTCGTTCGGAACAACGCTTAACGTCAAAAATGGGAAGGTCCATTACTGGTTGAGAGAAGGCAGTGGCTCTGCCCAGCGCCCGAGGCAGAGCCACCTATACCGCAGAGCCGGCGGTCAGCGAGCAGGGCTGGGACTCCGGGGAGAGCAGGTCAGGCTGGTTGTCCAAGGGGAGCAGCGCGTCGGAGGGGATGCGCGACTGGAACTTCTCCAGCTGCTCGGGACTTGCCAGGTTCTTCAAGAGGCTGTTCTCCCTCTCCAGCTGGTTGTTCTTCTCTGCCAGCTCCTTTATCTGCTCTTTGAGGATCTCCACCTCTTCGCGGACCGCGTACATCAGGTGGTTCTTGACGAGATCCTATCAGACGAAGGGAAGGGGGATTTTTATTTATAAAATAACAATATAAAAATGTACACACTTTATGTATTGTATTGCCTCTGGGGTGGAATCAGGGTTACAAAACTGGTTTGAGTTTAAGTTAGGCTTGTGTTGTGTTTGGTGAGGAATAAACGCATCTCATCTGCAATGTCCTGTAAATTATTCATTTTTTTTAACGTTTTGTTATTAATTCATTTTCAGCATTTTTTCTTCTCTTTAACTGTGAAACACTTTGAGCTGCAACCTTGGAGTCTACCATTAAAGATAAATATGTATCTGTCAATCAACATGGGCAGCAAACATGCACATGGCTGTATATATGTATATATATATATATACTGCTGTGACCTTTGTGCAAACACACAGCAGGGTCGATGTGGGACTAGGTTGTTTTGCTAGCTCAGTTGTATGACTGCGGTGCATCTTAGGCCAATGGTGTCGAGTCTGACCCCTCTACTAACCAATGGGATGGTTTCATACTAGACACACAACCTGCTGAAGTGCCCTTGTGCAAAACGCTTAAGCCGTACTGGTTTTTATCTTAATGTAATTTGTCAACAAAATGTGTATGCGCGTAGAATGTTGCTTGTTCATTACAGAGGTATGACGAATACCATATAAAGAGCGTCTGTAGCCCTAGCCATACATAAAATTGATTTGTTGTGTTGCATTTATCTCAACATACCATTGCCTGCTCGATCTTGTTGTCTATGGCCACAACGCTAGCACCAGAGGCACTGTAAAAAGAAAAAGAAACACGTAAGCATAAGCAAAACACCTGACCACCACGACTGTCGTTTTCTATGCAAAACAATCGGTTATGCAACCTGCGAACTATCAATTTGTGAATTTGCCTTAGTGCATGGCAGCCCCAAACAAAGACCCAGCGATCTAATGGCCTCCCTTTAAGGCATGGATTGCATATATTGCATAGTTGAGGATTTACAATACAGGGCTGTGGCCCTGTTTTATTGTTCTATACAGCAAACGCCTCATATTTCGCAGTGCATGGTCCAAATATACCCTGCCAGCAGGCATCAAATCGCAATGATAGCTTAATGCGACAATAGAAATTGTGCATTGGTAATTATGTCGCCAAATTCATTATTTTTCGCATTTGCATTTAATGGAGGCTATATTATACTACATAAGGGCCTACTGTAGTAGTGTACATCGGTGTAGATTTCAGCCAGATGCATACTACTGTAGGCTGCATAAAATCGCGTTCGCATCTCCTTAAGCGATCCGCATATTTACCTGTTGTCAAGTTTGACCGATACCACGTCTCCCCCCAGGAACGAGGAGAAGAACGATATGGAAAAGTTGTGCAGCTGATAAACAGCTACCTCCATTGGGGTTTTGCTGAACATCTCCGTGCTCATGTTGAGTACCAGACTCGTTTGGATGATACTTCTCGCCACGTTTGCGACTGGTTTGGTAACCTGTTATAATAAATCCGGGATTTGGTTTCAGCTTGAATCACGATCGATGCACGAACTCGAGCGAGCGGCGTGTTGTTATTGCTGCGGCTTATGCCGTAGAGTACCGTGCAGTGTCTGTGATGTGAGCCTCGTTAGGTTTGCAAGCGACTGGTGCTATTTTCTGCCACTGGCAGCTATAAGAGAGAGAAGTGGCCTGGTGTCATCTGACGCACGAATATTCTAATGAAAATTAGATTACGCTCCTCCCCCCGCCGGGGAGTTTGCAGTTTGACCTGCAGACGGACAGGTCCTATGACCCACTAAGGAAAACAAACAATGTGTAAAAAAGAAAGAAAGAACATCGTCATGCTTGTTATGAGCTCAAATATACATGTAGAATACGTGCACCATCGTGCACACGCTTTCTCACAGCTTTTACAGTATAATAACAATATAATGTTTGCTACTTTGATTATTCATTGCACAGCAATGCACAATAATAGCAATAAAAGCATGCATTGCACGTTGACTGGCAAATGTTTTTTTTTTTTGTTTTTTTTTGTGGGGCATTATAAATGTAGATCTACTCTTCTGTGTATTTCAGGGCACTGCCGACCTCTAGTGGTGAAGATGTTGCTATCGTCCACTAGGCTAGGGTATACTGTAGCGGAAGCCTACTGCTTATTACAGATGCACAACCAAGGCAATGTTCAATGACCCATAACGGTCCCCTTCACATGATACAGCGGCAGTTATTGAGCAATATCGCTATAATAACAATTAAAATTGTTGTATTTAATTGTTTTAATGTTTTAAATAATATATAATAATATATTATTGTTCATATTTATAAACAGTTGTCAGAGAGCACAGTGTGCTGTTTAATCAGGGTTAATTATTAACATTAATATTCTATATAGTTTTTTATATGTTATATATTATATATTATATAATAATATAATTATCATTATTATATTAATATTACTATTAATATTTGTTTGTCAGTGCCTCCTATATTTACAACTGAATGGCGTTACATGGAACATACTTGCGGAATCAACCAAATGGGTTTCTTCTTCCATGTGGAGGTGCTGCCACATTTGGGAGAAAACTAAAATAGAGCGGTTATGTAACAAAACAGTGGAGAGGCTGCCTTTTGGACAGCTTAGTTGGAGTTAGCAGTGAGCATTAGGACCCACGCTGCCTGTCTTCTTGGGTTCTGCGCCGTGACGATACAGCTGTCAGCTTTAATGCAGGGCCCTGTTGCGGTGATGAGAACCCAGTGGATTCCTTGCCCTGCACTAGTAGACCCTGCTACCGCTGGCTGCGTACGACGGTGTGTAGCGTATCTACACAGACGGTGGACAGTCTTTCAGCTGTGATCTATACACTGTGCGGCTACCGAGCCACGTGCAGCAGTGACTGATTCAGTGTGTAAGTTGGAATGCGCTTGAATCTGCCCTTGGTTGACTACTGTGCGTATTCAGCCAAGCAAATGAGAACACCCTGTTGTATCATTAGATTACCATAACTCCTGGGAAGATGTTTTTTGGGAGCAGGGAGGGGATATGTAGGAATAAATGTCTCACTAAGGTTACTAGTAAAAATAGGTGTTATATGTTTATAAACAAGTAATCTGTTTTGGCATTACACGTCTTTGGCCTGCTATTTTGGAGGCACATATCCATTCTCTGCTCTAATATTATGTTATGAAATGTGCCAGACTGTCTTTGGCTCGCTCCAAATACAGTGAGTCAGTCCTACTGTAGAAGATGGACTGCACTTTCCATCTGATGTATCCTAGCACCCAAGCCAACAGCATTATATAACTGTGCTTCATCTGCACTGCACATTACACAGGACAGAGCAATGTTGAGCCAAGTGCCCCGATGTGACTCCAGGCATTATACATTGTTCATACTCTGTTTTAGTGTCCCTCGTATTTCTATTCCACCCCAGCTAAGTGCTAATACTTTGAAACACAAATGTCCTGCATGGGAGAGAGTCAATATATTACTGGTTGATGATAAATATGTATTTGGGCTATGTGCTTTGGAGAGAGTCAATATATTACTGGTTGATGATGAATATGTATTTGGGCTATGTGCTGTGTTCCTTATGGATAGTGAATTGTTGGCAGCACCACAGGCTAACTCAAAGGGAGCATTGCTGTCTGCTGCGCGAGGAAGAGCACAGCCAGTGAATACTGAACACCGTGCTTATACTGGGAAACACATTATTATAACATCATCTGTAAGGCTCCTCTGCAATGAATCTCAGTAATGCTGAGTAGAATTCATAACCCATTTCCCTGGTGTGATCTGAATTTGAATTCATATACAGTATCACTGTTTTATGCAGCATATATAAAAATTGTAGACGAACAAAGGGGCTGTTTGCTGTACTGTACATCAAATCAAAATACAATGAAATCTTCTAAGTAACAGAAACGTATTTCTGCAGTTTTCAATGAGCCCATTGCCTTGTGGGTCCTCATGTTAAGTCACTGGAGTGTTGGGGAACATTTCATTCACTTAAATGTGTGAAAAGAGAACATTGTATTGTATGTGGCAAATGTCAATTCACTGGGAAAACAAATGTGATATATACTGTAGTCTTTTTATGTGTCTGCATTAGTTTTTCACTTTTGTGTCAATGTGTTACTAATGTTGTGTGTGTGTGTGTGTTTCTGTGTGTGTTATGATAAAGTTCCAGATGATAAAGGACAACTCAATACAGTGCTATGACAAGTAG
The DNA here is from genome assembly GCA_025399935.1 of Amblyopsis rosae. NCBI lineage: Eukaryota > Metazoa > Chordata > Actinopteri > Percopsiformes > Amblyopsidae > Amblyopsis > Amblyopsis rosae. The sequence continues at coordinate 1,481,721 of JAODTR010000002.1, read as the reverse complement.
TCCACTTGAACTAGAAACAAGTTCATATCTGGTGCCTTTGCATGCAGACCTCTGCATACCCGTGTAAAGTCATCACAGTCTTTATTGTCAAACAGTAGCCAAAATGTTAAATTCAATCTAGTGTTGCAGAATTAAATTAACCCAAAAGTGAATCAATATCTTTAAGCTCCTCTTTGCATTGTAAATATCTCAACCTGATAAGTCTACAGTACAGTAGCTGATAATTGAGAAATGCAGCACACACACCGCCATTTTCTTTTACATTCCAACATGACCAGCATTTATTGACAACAACTGCAAACACTACTGGCATGTTCTTTTAAACTGGGATGATATCAAGATTTCAACGCAAATTACTTCACCGTAACATTAGAAAACTACGTAGAAAAGCGCTCTCTTTTTGACTACTGGTTTGGCGTCAACAACCACTCAAAACAAACATGAAAATATTACATGTTAAATCCAGTTTTTGGTTTTGCCTTATGATTTACCGGTTCACTTACCGACGAGTCGGCCTCCTGAACAGACTGGGTGAGTAAAGGGGGTTATAGTTCACTGCTCTTTCAGGATAGCTGAAGCACTGGTGGTGACAGTATGCTCTCTGGGGTGGTTCGGCAAGCCGCCTCGCGCATACTGTCCTCGGCGAGGGCACGGTGGCCCCTGCTGGGGCCAGCTGGGCGGGCTTCGATCGAGGCTGTCCCATCCTGGCTAACGCATCTTTCCTCGGAGCTCGCGACGTTTGCTTGCGACGATCCTTGTGGTCGTTTGTTCACGACAGCGTGGCTTCAACGCACAATGAGCACTGGCACTCCATGGGAATACGCGAGTGTTAAGTGCAGAGCACGGCCTGGTACAGTGCTGTGGAGGGGTGCAGCTCAGGGACATTCTCTGAGAAAGAACATGTTGTCTTCCCCGAATCGCTGACGGAATCTCTCCACAGAGCAAAGCCCATATCTCTAATGCTCCACGAATGTCCATCATCAAAAGTGTTCCTTTCTGTAACTAAATGCAGTGCCGTTTCATTCCTAGAAACATCTGACATTGCACCAACACACTCCCAACGCAGTCATAGAAAAGTAAGGGAATACCCATAACCATAATCAATATGGGGTGGTGTCATTTTGGTATTTATCACCTCACCGATGATGAAACGCGTTGGAGAACGTCTTATTATTGACATGCCACAGCCAGTTGTGGCAGGTGAAAATAGCTGAGTGGCGCATTATAATGCCTTTCAGATGAGAAGTGTCAGCTTTTAATAATACTCCTTAATAACACTTAAGGTCTGATTAAGTGGGTTTATCAAGTTTCACCTAACCCTGCTGTGTCATCATGTGTGGAATTAGGGCAGCAGTGTTTGGTTAACATATTGTTACTGTTGCTCTCGTCTTGACAGGTTTGTGAATCATGTATAGTGTTGTCTGATTACATTGGAGTGTACATTTCTCTATTCGATACTGCAAACTGCTGTACAGGACATGAAATGTGCATTTAAAACATATGATAACATAGGCTACAGCAAGTAAAGGCCAAAGTAAGAGTGTTTATAATATTCAAACGTCAATGCAAGCTGTAATTTACTTTGAACAAGAATTGTAGTAAAATATCAAACTGTTGGTCTCTAACTGAGTCTCTAACTGAGTCTCTAACTCAGTTTCACTCCAATAAGGAAAAATATATTTAAAATGGAATAGTGTCTAAATGGCAGATACCTCTTCTAGTTTGTCTCTTCAACAAAAATGGCATAAATGCATGCTATGAACATTATTTGAATATCTGAATAGAGAAACTCTTCCATTTAAAAATATGGTGAATTTCCAACTCCATATGTGCATGGCCTGTATGCGTTGAGCTGCAAGCAGGTAACCTTGCAGCAACCCCTGCTCCAAAAGCCATAAAATGAACTGATCGTGTGGCCCAATTACACAGCGATCTCCAAGCCTATTCCGTTTCCAAACCAACAAGCACAGTCTAATGGGCATACAGCAGGCAACTGATGCGTTTTACAAGTGGATTTATGACAGCAATGCAACGAGCCAACACCAATTTAGTTTCCTTGTTCACTTGTGTACACTGTACCATGTAATTATTATGTGTCCTCCCACAAAGTAATTATGTCTCGCACACAATGAGGTCTACTCTCATGCACACACACACACACACACACACAGGTAAAAACTCTAAATACCGTTGCACTGAGGGTGAAGCTATACCGTATTTGGCTAAAACTACATCATACATCACAATCCTTCATTGACCCAGTGGGCTACACAAGTACAGTACATCCATACAGTCTGCTTTAGCATTATATAAAAATAGTAGTCCTTGATTTGGTTCAAGAATAAATGCCTTAAGCCAGGTTGACACCAAATGTCATAACAAGCGAGAAACATCTGTGAATCCTATCATATATTGTAGCATATATGTAATCATATATATCAGATATTGTAGATTAAAATGAACACTGACAGAAAATAATGTCTTCTATGGCAGCTAACTAGCCAAAACCATTGGCTAAGGGCAGGGAATATGACATCTTGGAAGATTATCACCTAGCTGTATTGCAAAATACGGAAACATGATTGGTCTTACGAGCCACAGCTAATAGAGTCTCATGGGGACTGTGTTCTGAAATGGGAGTCCCATCTGTGCTTAAGCAAACACACACGCGCATGCACGCACGCACGCACACACACAAACACACAAAGTGCTGTAGACTGAAACAATTCCATTAGCGATGTGTACATAACACAGAATACATACAAAACTGTATAATTTACTAATTCCAGTTACAACAGACCAGGAATCTTTGGATGCAGAAAAGGAGTGAATGATAGCTTCCTTAGTTCTCCACAGAAGGCCAAGAAGTTGCTTCTGCAGCATTAAATACCAATGAACTGTATCATTAGGCTCTTTGGCCCTTAGATCACCACAGAAGGCCAAGAAGTTGCTTCTGCAGCATTAAATACCAATGAACTGTATCATTAGGCTCTTTGGCTCACGATAAGCCAACTAGTCAGGATGCCAGATTTTAAGAAGATGATTTCCCTGTTCTGTTTGTTAATCCAGTGACACACAACACCAAAACTATTTATTTATCAAATAGTGGCAGTAGCAGTGACGGTGCCAAAATAGCTACGCCAAATCATGCAGCACGGTACAACAAGGCCAACACATTTCGCGGCACAAGTAATAAATGCGCTGTTGAATAACGTCCCAGAACAAAAGGTTACAGAGTTCAAACCAGCCGTCTGTGTTCCTTCAGTAGGCAACCTCGGCTGTGTATGTGCGTGTGTGTGTGCGTGTGCGTGTGTGTGTGTGTGTGCGCGCTATTGTTTTGCTCAGAGAAAGCTCACGACTTATCAAATGTTAAGATACAGTGGTAGCTGTTGCAGTTTGTGGTTGCTAGCTTTGCTGAGACATGGCAAGGAATGATGAGCGAATGATGAGCGATACAAGTAGACATATGCTACAGCTAATTAGACCGACAGGACTTTAATGTGAACAGCATTACATTGCATGGCATATCCTCAAGCCCACACTATTCTAATGGCTTCCACATTACTTTCCGTGACTAAAAAGTAAACTTTCTATCGCCTATCAACAAATGCAGAGATTGTTTAGCAAATCTAATAGAACTATGGCAGAAAACATAAACCGTCGCTGGAATTAGGTAAATCGAATCTTAATAGACTCTCAAATTCCATGATGGAATGATTGGATTGATAACCATGTTTACAAGATGCCGACAATGATGCCACAATCTGTGTGTATAGAGGTCCTATAGGTCAAAATGAAGCAATCCTCTTCAATGCTACGTCCCTGGGTTACAGCTTGCTTCGTGGTTGATGCTTAACTCAGCTGCTGATAGCAAGAACCTGACACAAAGGGTTTACCGGTAAACATGCTAGCCAATGCAAGCTACAGAGTGACTCAAGACCGCCATTCCCCACCTCGGGCAGTTCTGGTCCTCATTTTTCCCAGCATGCACAGCTGTGTGACCTGTGTCACCAGCAAGTGGGACTTAGTGTGTGTGTGTGTGTGTTGCCTGTTGCTTTCTCAGCACTGTGCTGAGTTAACGGGGAGGGGGGGATGCGAGTGTCATCTAAACAGCGCACGGTTCCCACAGACTCCCGCCGATTTGTCCGCTGGGCACTCCTGCTAATTTCCAGTCACCTGCGGTACTATAATGGAGCAACGGCTACGTTCTCACGGAGCACCACTGCGCTGGCAGTCACTGGCGGTCATTGCTAAAGGCTCTGATGCCAGGACACATAATAGTATGACAGTATAAAAACTCCATTCAAAGTGTTGAAGTCAATTTTCAAGTGAGAATTATATCAGCTGTGCCTTAGGATGTGTCTGTCTGTCTGTCTGTCAATCTATTTACATACCTACATATCTATACATATGTAAATATGGAAAAACACAAAATACAGTATATTTAAGATTTGTGTTTATCTTCAACAATGCCCCTCTAGCTCCAAGATAAAGGGCCAACAATACAAGTCATGATGGAACAAAATATAATAGAAGAGCCGAAGTATCTTTATTTGATACCTTTTTAGACAACTGATACATATTCATTGAGTTTTGAGTGCTATGAAATTCATACACTGTACTATAAGTGCATGTGAGCCAACAATCTTAATTCCCATGCGGATTTATTCCCAAGGGGAATAGAATACTGGTCCGCTATATTTCTTCTATTTTCAAAGCACAAAGAAGCATAGTTTCTTTTATGGTTACGCTTGCTCAAGGCAACGCACGGCAACTATTTATCTCTGCTGAAGACTTTTTCTCTGCTGAAGACTTTCTAGAACAAGCCAGCATATGACATTGATTCATTTCAACAACAGACAAGACAGACATCAAATAACAAGGTGTCCATATGCAAATGTACCATAAATTGAGCCACACTGTTGCATTAAAACAGTTATATTAATCTCACATCCTGACATGTCAACAGTTTGTGCTGCATTCAATCCACAAACATCTCATCCACAGAGCGTGTGAAAAGCGTCGGAGGAAAGCGCTTTACTACGTGGGTTTCATGTAAAGAGGCGGGGAAAGGGTTCTTTCAGGGACACGCAGAGAGAAACTTGGAACTCTCCAGATGTGGGCCCCTCTCAAATGCATTTTGGGGTGTAATTGTAAAAGAAGCTTTAATGAGATTTGGAATTAAGATGGCTGTTACAGATGTTGGCCACCCGCGTGAAAACAACAAACAAACGTGGGCTGTAAACACATATTACATAATGTTACTTGATGTAAAAATGTGTAAATGCAATGTGATTCTATAGCAGTTGACTATGGCAAAGTAAAGAAAATAATTATGAGAAATATAGAGTATATTAGAGCACACGCCTCGATTGCAGCATACAGAACAGGGTGGTTTGCAGTTACATAACAGATTACTACATACAGACAGGGCTGACTGAAATGAGCACCTACATTAGCCTGCTGTGACATACAGTAGACTATGTAGTAAGCATGCTAATGTGATTAGCATTCTGGACACTAAGATGAATGCTAACAACTGAATTAATTAAATACACCCATAAGATTTGAAATGGTGTGAGCAGTTAATATTAATTCTACCACTATGTGCACTTACTGTAAAACATGGCTCATTATTCATTCATGAGCTTCATTCAGGGATGACATAATACCTCAAAGAGAGTGAAAACACATGTAGTTAATCGCAAACACACGCACACATAAAACAGAAATTGCTCTTTTCCAACGCGGGTCCTCAGCTCATAGATTTATTTGGTGCAGCTAAGTTCAAGTCATATCTAATAAATTGTCTGGTATCAGCAAGGCCTTAAATATGTTTTGAAAGGTCACAGGCATTCTATTCCTTGTTAAGATATATGGACACAAATTAGGATGTTTTTATGGGAAACTAAGCATTTTTTCAGGCTGTTAAAATATGCTAAACCATTTCCGAGTCAATATCTGGCCCAGGACTGATATCAATTCAACAAAATTTGCATCGCACCATAAGAGCGATATTTCAGGCTGTGACTCACAGTGGAAAGGATCGTGATCAAAAGCTGTGGTGTGATCCAAGCAAACTAGGAACACAGTGTTGTCCAACAGTCTTCCTGCTCGAGAGTCTACAGGAACCCCGGCCTATCCTGACTTGACCGGCGGCCAAACCCAATCAGCAACAGAAGCAAGGGCAGCTCTGATTGGCCAAATATCAAGTTGGGATTAGCACCCAGCACGCTAAACTCTAAAAGCGTGTGTAAATGGAAAATTCCCACAACACCTGATTTATTTATTACCAATGCACGTTGAGAAATAAATTAGTATATTCATTCATTCAACTGTTTATAAGATGAGAAAAATTACAGATAGTGCTCTGTAATAAAGTGGTTGCTTATTTTCATGTAAATTAATTGTGACTATATACGACTGTGAAATACAGCCTCAAGTTCATTCTTCCTTGATGTTCACTAACAAAACACTCCCTTGTATTTAGTTCTGAGCATCTCCCAGGAGAGAATTTGTCTGACTGCAAAACAATGGGGCTTCATTGTTGTGCTCTCTTTTATGAAACAAACAGGAAATACTTCCATTAATTGGACTTGCAGAAGGTCAGTGTGCGCGTGAAAAAGTATCCTTATATTCGATTTCTTTTTCTCCTTGTGGTCTTGAAGCAGCATCGCAGAGAGGGTAAGCATAAACCGCCATTCCAGGCACTGGACCACATATACAGTCTCAGGTAAACAATGTGTGTGAAATTGACCTGGCTCTATAGTAGTGTATGTGTACCCAAAGGGTCCAAAGTTCACTTTTGATACGGTAGATGATGTTTGTTTAGCAGGAGAGCACACGCATACTCACGTACACGGTTCTCAGACCGTTCGTTCGAGCGTGGACACTGACAACACAGAAAACACGTACTGCTGCAAAAAAGAACAAGCATGCACATGCAAAACCTCAAGCACGCGTACAGTATGGATAAAGTATATGAATTTCACACTAACATGCAGAAATAAATATGCGCTATAGCTAGGAGAATCTTTCAAGACACATGCACACAAACATTCACACGATAATGTGTGCATGTGCTTAGACACAAACACAGATCCCTTTCCATTGTGTTCCGTCTGGACGTGTATTTTCAGTGTCTGGCAGGCAAAGTCAAATTTCTGACATGCTTGAAAGGACTAAGACATTTTGTTTTTACGAACTCAATGCCCAAGGGACGCCTAACCTTGTGATTAAATGAAATCTGTGGTTCAAAAATATTTCCTGTCTGACACAATAAAGATAAATGAACCACCTTAAAATTATATGAAAAATTATTGCATATTTTTACCAAACACGATCATAAATGAAAAAAAAACAAAACTGTAATTAAAAAAAGCATTGTTTGACGAAGGGGTCCCGAACTGCAGCCACACTTTAGTCTGTCACAAGCTTGATATTCCTTACAGTTACAATTGCAGTATGACTGAATGTTTTTCTAAAACCTTCCCTCGAGCACATATCATCTTCTAACATAAATAAAGAAAACAAAGTCTTGCTTGAATAATGGCAGTTGCCTCATGCACCTCAGTCATATGAGGTGCATGACGCTCACAGAAAGTGTAAAGAAAAAAGATCTCAGATCTCCTTTATCAGCTTGGAGACGTGCGTAAGAGGGAAAGATTGTTTTGCTGATGGCACAGCGATATCACCGCGCACGCAGGGCTTGGGAGCCGGGGATCTGTCACTTTATCTCCCTCCCTGATCACAGAGCTCCGGAGTCGTGCGAGGAGGTTCCCAAGCTGCAGGACGGTGTCTAGGCAACCGCGCCCGAAGGCTGCAAGAGACACTTCAAACAGTCGAGAAAGTGACATCTGTCATCTTTATTTGTATTTTTCTTTCTTTTGGAAAGCACTTTGAGCTGCAATTCTTGTATTAAATGCAAGTAATACAAATCAAAGTGTATTATTATTATTATTATTATTATTATTATTATAAGAAGAAGGAGAAGAGATGGCGGTTAGAGAGAGAGAGACACCTAAAGGTCAGAGACGGTAAACTCTAGAGCTCCATTCCATGTCATTGTTACTGAACTATAACAGTGAAACAGCAGAATGCTATACAGTTATTCAGTGGTCGGCAGTGACTGGCAACTGACAAGTCACTTAAATGCTTTTTTTTTTTGTTGTGGTGGTTTTTTGTATTTATTTAACTTTTAACTTTTTAATTATTTTTTTATAGAATTATAAAAATATTCTGTTTTTGTTAGATAACATTCTTTATTATTTAACACCATATAAATGTTATACTTGCTATTACATTTTTCATTAATATTTTATTTTCAGCATCGTTAAAAAAGCATGTATTTAAAGTATTGTTATTGTCCTTGATTGGCTGCCTTTTAGAAGCAAATGCTCATTTTAACAGGTCACAACCTAGTTCCGTTGTTGCTGTGATGAAATCCACTACTGTGTCTAGAAGAAAGTTAGCCTGTGTGGTCACAAAGAAGCTTTCAGATTCCCCAGTCCGTCAAAGTCAACGTCTGTACTTCACTGTCTGTGACTTCTGCATTATGTTTACGTAGGCGGAAAGCAGCTTTGCAATACCTGCAAATGCCTAAGGCATATTAAATTTGTACTGCATGCAACCGTAGATTTCTCACTTAACTGAAAATAGGCATGACTGCAAACACATGCAACATTAGAAGGGATGTTACTGTTCGCTTTTTGCTTGCTATATCTCGTATATTTAGTCTTTTCCTAGGTAAACAACAGCCTGTGTGCCAGTGTTTACATTGGCTCATCACAAACAATATAATGTTTGGGTAGACTCAGTCCAATGCGCCGGCTTGTAAATCATTCATCACACATTCACATTACAGTGAACCTGGCCTGAACTAAGATATTCAAGTAGAGCACAGTGCTGGCCTAATGTTGAACAACAATTTTAGTGGAACAGAAACTATTATCCCGTGGATTCCCACACCCACGCACTGTAACCTGACCCTGGAACGCACATTCGCAAGCACATACACATGTATGCATGCACGCACACGCACAACACCGTGTTATGTGAAATAGCAGACACACACTCACACCAATGCAGTACACACCCACACCCAGTTAATATAGCTCTCACAATGGTAACAAGACATTATAGGCCACTAGGCTCGTCTGTGAGGCTATGATTGTCTTTTTGACACTGTGGTCTACAGACAGGCACGTGTTCAATTGACTACGCTGTAATTTCCCTCTCACCGCAGAGGAAGAGGCGTCTGCAAGCAGACATCATAACAGCATCGGCACACCGGCCATTGTGTTACGAAGGGGATCCTCTGTTTGTGCATGTATAACTAGCTACTATGTGTCAAGACCTCAATCCACGCCTGTCATTCTCTCTCTCTCTCTGTCTGTCTTTTCCCCTTTGTGTCTCTCTCCAATCTGTGAATCGCATAGCTTGATCTCGCCCAGGGGCATTTACCCTGTCTCCGAACTGTCTTGCTCCACACCCCAGTTCTCTAGTCAGTCTAGCGCAAGCTAACCAACCCCTGGCACAGGTGTTGGTGTCACCATGCTCTATCTAGCCTATTGACAGGACAAATATGTGTGTGTGTGTGTGTGTGTGTGTGTGTGTGTGTGTGTGTGTGTGTGTGCGCGCGCACGTCTGTCTGATCAATAAGGGGGGTGGAGATTGCTGAGTGAAACACGACTGGTCTTGTGCATGGCGCTCCCTGGCACCTGTGTTTGTCTTGGACGTGCACAGTTATGAGCGAAAAGACAAACGGTGTCCTCCATCTGCTGAGTCATGTTGAATCTAGTCGCCAGCACAGAAATAGCAGAGTAAGCCGCCTTGTTTTCACCGAGCCTGAGCCGCGTCGTAGAGAGATTCGCGTCAACTCCGTTCACTCCAATTGACCATTTTCAGTTTTTTGTTCATAGCAATGGCGGATCGAGGAGCCTCAAAACAGTTGCCGGTAGTTAGCCGCAAATACTATAAGCGCCCTATAAATTATATTTTAAATGTATATCCATGCATTTATTGACTACTAATCACCAAAAATTGCAGTTATGTATCTGAATTTATCGATTCAAATTGCCCACCAAGCACTTCCTGGAATGGTTTTGCGTCTACAGGAGCCATGTGACCGTTGAACATTTCGAACTTTCGCGTGACTCTCTCTACTATGCGGCTCTGCAAAACTACAAACACACTCACACACATGCACTATATACACGTACATCATTTTGACATTGTTGTTCTGAAGTATCTGGTGTCATTAGGATGGAATTGGAACTAACAAACAAACACACACACACAACCACATGCACGACACACACAACCACATGCACATGCACACACACGCACGCACGCACACACACACACACACAGTGCTCTCCAGGGTGAGGCCAAACTCTTGACTTTAACATGGAAGTTGTGGACATGCTGCAAGATAAACATATTTCCGTCTCAAAAGGACATGACTAACCACATTCTGGGGCAATAGCTCCTCCGCTTAGCTAACAGTACATTGTGTTATTGGCAGCTAACATAACAATTGGGTGTTTGTTATGGCCACAATGTATTAATAATAATCACCACATCATTTTCATTAGGGTTGACATGCGGTCATGTAAACACTGCTTCTGATTTCTCAAGCTAACTGCACTGAGCGCCCCGCTGAACTAAATCAATGAAAGGCTGTGGCACATTGTTTAAAACCCCGGCGTCGCGGGCCGCGAAGGGTGAAACCCTGCGCGCAGACAGACAGACAGACAGACAGGCAGACACAAAGCGTTGCCAGGGGGAGGAATGCGTCGTATCGCCTTTCGTCACGACAACAGTTCACCAGATATCTCTGTAAGGTGCCTGTTTGCTTTGTGTGTGTGTGTGTGGGGGGGGGCTAGAGAGAAGGCGTTCTGGCTGGCGGGGAGACACCGTGCTACTGAACGCCACAACAGGGTCATGCAAAAATGAGAGAAGAAAAGTATGAGAGGGGGGAGGGGGGCTTTCACAGCTGTTGTTAGGCTGCGTTTCCTCTGATAGCAGCACACTGGCTGTACTCCCAGTCCTTTAGGTAAACTGTTGAAAACATACAAGCAGAGTTACCTTGAGATTAGGGAGAGAGAGAGAGAGAGAGAGAGAGAGGGAGAGAGAGAGCATGGACTAGTAATAGAGAGAGCAGTGTAAGGGGAAGGGAGGCAGAGAGAAGATGTGTGTGTGGGTGTGGGGGGGGGTGAATGTGTCTTAACTTGACTAAGACATAAAACATGTTTGTTGAAACAGTTTTTATTATTATTTTATTATTATTATATTAATCTACTGCAGGGTGGGAATAAATAAATACATAAAAGACTGGAGTGCAGCAGTAAGGGGGGTGCACAACATCTTAGAAACATAATACGTTAAATTATATTCTTTATAAATGTTTCCCGACATTCAAATCTCCCAGAGCTTACCCTTTGTGTCATTGTGACAGGCCAACATTGCTGAGATGTGTCACGGCTTAATGGCCCTGCCATACTTCCTGGGGTTTCCCTTCACTCTTTTGCTTGTCTTGTCATTACACACACCTGGTGCCCATTCCCCTAATTAGCTTTAGTATATGTAGCCCTGTGTTTCTCCCTGTCTCTGTCGGTAATTGATTGCTGTTCTGGTGAGTGAATAATGTTTGTTCTTTCAACGTGCATTAAATATTGTAAACCTACCCAACCTGCGCTTGGTTTCTGCCACCCTACCTACTTACCTGACACTGACCACATACAGTACAAGACCATATCATCCATCCATGCTGTCTATGGCAGCCTGTGTTTTGAACTATGGATTATAATGTTTGTGCTCAATCACCTAATAGCAAATTGTGTCTCTCTATTTTACGGCCCTGCTATAATTCATCTTTCTGGTGATACAATACAAATGCACAACATTGCTGTTATACAACACCACCAAAGACGTTATCAAGTAACTGCAATTTGAGATAAGGTTATTATTTATATCCTTTATTCAATTCAAAAACTGTTACCAAGCAAAATATACGCTAGCTACTTTGTATTGTGGACACACATTTATCTGTTTGCTGTGTGCCAGTGAAATATGAGAGTAAATTAAACATTATTTTAAAAAGCTGAAAATAACATAAGATAGTCATGCCCACAAATCTGGAACGGCACCAAACGCCGATCTCTCTAGCCTCCGACTGCATCAATTTATTATGGTCATTAATTCCATCCTCCTAGACAAAGTTATTAATTGTGCTTTGATACAATAGCATTGCTAGAGGATCAATATTAGCAGAGACAAAATTATTTAGAGATATCAGAGGTAAGTGTTGCCGCAGTTTGCATCATCAAATAAAGGTTTTAAGTCTTTTTTTTGAGGTATAAAAATACAACCAGCAGTATTTAGCTGGCAAAACAGGGAGGGGCAACACAGTGGCCCAGTGGATATCACGTGACCTCACAGCAAGAAGGTCTCGGGTTCAAACTCTGGTTGTCCCGGCCTTTCTGTGAGGAGTTGTATGTTCTCTCTGTGTGGGTTTCCTCCGGGCGCTCCAGTATCCCCCACTATCAAAAAACATTTAAGGTTCACCCTCCAGTCAGTGCCATGTCACACTGGCTTCAACTAGGAGTTGGTCCCCGGGCACTGCACAGCAGCTACCCAATGCTCCCTCGAGGGATGGGTTAAATGCAGAGGATGAATTTTTCTATGTGTATGTGACAATAAAACACCCCTTTAGCTTTAAAAAGAAACCATCAATTCTTATTTTGTATTTATTCTACCGAAGTAATGAGAGGGTTTGCATTATTCAAACTTAAAAAACTAGAGCAATGTTGTTTACTTGTGCTGAATGGGGCTTAACATATCCATTAAGACTAGCAGAGAGACAGCGAGAGCATTAAATATATATATATATATATATATAGAGAGAGAGAGAGAGAGAGAAGAGAGAGAGAGAGAGAGAGAGAGAGAGAGAGAGACAGAGAAAACAGGGACAGATCTTTCGGGAGTGGCCTGCTCCGTTTGTGACCTTGGTACACTAACCTTCTACATCTAAAACCTGTTAACAACAGGAGTCAATTTAGCCTGGCGTGACTATAGAGGGTGCTGCACTACACCACATGCCCTGTTCTATCCATTAGCCACAACAGGACAGTCATAAGGGAAACAAACACACACTTCCATTCTGTAGAAGACAAGACACAAACACCCTTAACCATGCGCACCACAGAGCTCACACATACACACTACATGCAAGTTCATGTGCAAATTGCTTTATCACTGAAGTCTGA
>JAODTR010000002.1:1450124-1461082 GCA_025399935.1 Amblyopsis rosae | reverse complement strand
GTAGGTCTTTAGTTTAGCTTTAAACATGTCCACATTTCCAGCTGCCCTCAGGTCCTCAGGAAGAGTGTTCCATAGACTTGACCTTGTCTTATATTTTAGTTTGCCTGTCCTTGATTTAGAGATCTGTGACGCAGTGTTTTCTGATCACATGCCTGTATTATTTGACACTGTTCATGCCTGTAATACAGTAAAACCTTGCACTGCTGCCAGGCGCTGTCACATTAACCCTTCCACTGCTGTTCAGTTTTCATCCATTTTCAGTCAGATCTGTGTCATACCGGACTCTATGTGGGATGATTCATTGTTTAACTACACTTGCCAAACTGTTAGAGACACTGTGGCTCCATAAAAATAAAAATTAACAGGCAGCCCAAAGAAAAAGCGGAGCCCTGGCTAAATGACACGACTCGCACTGTGTGTACTTGGGGACTGTTGGCGTCATTATCGGACAACTTTGAAATAACCTAAAAGGATATATTTCTCTGAAATTAGTAGGTCTGTAACTATAACAAACCTCGTGCTTTGTTTGAAACTCTTGATTCTGATCTCAATGCCCAGCAAACTGTTGTGGATTCCTCTCAAGCTGTGTGAACTTTTAACTTTTTTTACTGATAAAGTCACATCAATTAGGGCTCACATCTCTCCTTCTGCTTATGATCCCTCAGTCTCTGTTGACTGCTCTGCTGTTTTTCACAGGTTTGTTGATCATTTGAAGCTCTCATGTGCTCCAAATGATACTGTCCCTCCTCGACTTTAAAAGGATGTTTTCGCCACTATAGGTCAAACTGTTCTAGCAGTTGTAAATAGTAGCCTTTCCTCAGCCTTTCACATATTTTAAACATGCAGTAGTCCAACCTTTTATCCAACCAATATTTTAAAATAATAATATGTCGGCCAATTGTTTCCTATGATATATGTTGGTGTGTAACTAAGGGAATCGCTGGAAATAAATATTTGTATACTTGTTTCAAAACATTTTCACCTAATATGTGTTCAAATTCAGGCGCATAAACAAGACATGGCACTTCCGCATTTTGCCGCTTAACATCAATCCCGTGTGCAGTCAACGCGCACAGGTCCGTGTGGTCGACGCAGATATGTCGAAGCTACGCCGTAGACTACACATAAGCACGACACAGAAGCATAAATGGGCCTTTAAAGGGGGCCGTGCCTTTGCTGTGGCAGCTCCTACATTTTGGAATGATGTACCTCTGCCCATTACACAGGCTTCTTCACTGTCTGTTTTTAAATCCCTTCTTAAAACCCACCTTTTATTTCAACACCAGAGGTAGACATTTGTTTGAGTAGAATTGTTTTATCTGTATTTTTACTGTGTGTGATCTATGTATCTTGTGACTTTTAAACTTTTATGTTTCCTGTACAGCACTTTGTGCAACGTTGGTAGTTTTTAAAGTGCTTTATAAATAGATTTGATTAATTGATTGATTGATTGATAAAGAAGGCTGCTCCCATGCCTCAGGCAGTACACTGGTTTGTTTACAAGTTCTCATCTGCTGCTGTATGTTACAATTTTGTGGTCCAAACACATTGTTTACTTTCTGAAATTAATACTGGCAGGGTTGCCAATATCACCAACATTAATGTCTTCATCTCATTGTACCAAGTCAATGTGATACTATTTGATTGAATATTGGACACTGTACATTACTGTATACTGTCACAAAACACACATTTCATTGAGTTCTGTTGCTTTGGAATATATGCAATTAGAAAAGCTAGTACTAGTAACACAATTATGAAAAAGTATTCATTATGTTTTCAACACGTACAGAGAATGGTAAGCTAGTGAAATGCGAGGAGCTATTTGGTAAATTTAATAAAAGTGCATTAGCTTACAATTAACTTGCAATAGATGACTACAGATCCCTTTAGCCCATCATTTTCAGTTTTGTATACTTCAGCCCTCTTCTTGGACTATTCCAATAGTTGTGTTTGTGCTTTCCACAGGATGGTGCTTTGTAACACCTGGACATCTGCTTTGAACCATCACAGGCCTTTTAACGCCTGCAAAGCGACGCAACATTTAGCCCAGAGCTGACTACACATGCACAGGCACACCTGACATCACTGCCTCTGAAGACAAGCTCAGTGAAGTGTAAAAAGAGCCATCACACATTTAACAGTGAGAGAGCAGCACGGAACTGGAGCTTATAGACATCCTACAATGTTCTGTTTAGACTTTAGCTTCTTTTTTTTTACCCTGTACCCAGTAGATGTTTCAACGACTTATCCATAATTCACAGCAACCCTCCATTAAACCATCTAGCACAGACCGTAGGCTCCCTGCTCTCACCTGCAGTGAGGTGTGAAAGCGAGGCTGTAATAGTCGTTACAGCACTACCAACAACAGCCAAAGACACTGAACCAGCTGAGGACACGACCTGGCGAGGGACGAAGCATAGGGATACTCAGGATCAGTGCTCCAAGGAGAACCATCTTCTGACTGCCTGCTCAAACTTGGCAGACAGAGAGCCGCTCTCACATTCAGGCCTGTGCTCGCTGACAGAAAATGACTTGAGTCGGCAGGTGTAAATCCCCCTAAGAGAAAGAGAGAAGGTCTGCCACTGCCTGACACAAACACACAGAGATAGACACACACACACACACACATGGGGGCGGCAAGGCAACGTTGAGCCATGCTGGTCTTACTCCACTCTGAGCCGTGCAGTGCAGGATATCACCAACATCATCATCTCCGTCAGTGTTCGCCTGATCTAAGAGGTGTAAAGTGCCCCCAAGGGACCAGGCTCTGCATCTAACACACTCTTGGAGGACGCTTGAAACCAACACACGGACGGACAGTCACCGGCTCTCACGCAGAGATCACAGCGAGGAACAAGGCGCCAGTGGAATCAAGCATCAAGCAGGTTAGCGCACACACACATACACACTGTAAGTTTTAGCAGAAGTAAAAAGACAACAATGGCTTCCATTTGTGAACAAGATTGAAATGTTTAGGGTAGGGGGCAATAGGATAGAGAGAAGGGGGAGAAAATTGATGAAAGGGAGAAAGCGAGCAGGGCAGCGGCAGGTGCAAATTGATCCAACGAGGGAAATCAACACACTATTGGCAGGGAAGAGAGAGAGAGACAGAGAAAACACCAGGGGGAGCTACTCACAGAGAGATGGTGTGATAGATGCATGTGGAGAAGGAGAGAGAGAGAATGGGCGTGAGGATCATTAAGAGGACATGAGGCATAGGTTTAGTCTGGCATGGAGGCAAAAACACACACACACATATACCACATTGTTCCAAAAAGGATGTGTGAAGGAATGTGTTGTGAACCACTCTGTCACACCGAGTGTGACCTCGACAAACAAACAATGCGCAAGAGAAGAGAGCATTCCAGGCGCCCCGTACCATCTACAATGGTTTTTCTGGCGACAAGGATCTAGCGAAGCAAGTAACTAACGGCCGATCAAGGATATTCCCTAGTGTTTGTGTTTCCTGTCACCTGGCTTGTGGTTGCTGCCTGCAAACCGTAGCCTAACGTTCCAGTTGGCTTTCTTGTTGATATGGCACGGGAATATTATAAAATAGCAGTGTTGTTGGCTCTCAGTGTTTCAGCAGTTTTGTTGAATTGTGGCATTCTTGCCTTGATGGTATCAATAGGCTAAATCGGCTAAACATTTGTAGCCTATTGGCTTCTTTTTTTACTGTATGACTGTAACGTTAGTGAAACGCCCAGGGTGGGCCGATGGGCGGCGCATCCCTTTACCAGGTTTGCCTCGCCGGTGTGCGTACAGCACCCCACACCAACACAGGCCATCAGTGGATTGCTCCCAGCCATGTGGGTGTGAGGGCATATATGGCTTGATTACTACTTTCAGTAAGTGGGTTATTGTTTGCGTTTGCTGTGTTTGAACGGTTCGTGTTCACGCAACTGTTACGAGTATTCCCCGTGTATTGTTGAGTCTTATTACGCTGAGCAGTTGCTCACCTGTTTATGTACTCCTGTGTGTGTTTCGTCTGTCTGCACTTGAACTCACCCTGCGCTGTTAGAATTAGACTGTGTGTGTGGATACATGTAAACGGTGTCACGCGAGGTCCCGGGGGGGGGGGCAGTGCCTACCGTTCCTGCGCGCTCTCGCACACGCTCCCCGGAGTACTGACAGCTGATCTGAGAAAGGTGACAATCAGGGTCTCTTACACCTGCTTCCTATGTGGATGATTGCTGCCAGTGTGTATTTTAGTGTTTGTGTTTCGTCTAACCTTTACGGGTTATTTTGCTTTCATGCCTGTGTTGGTTGGTTTTGTGCTTATTAAAAGTTTTTCTGTTATTCCTTATTCCCTAGATTGATAATGATACTTTTAATTTGCCCATTTACTTTTCTCTTCTCCATGCTGCAGGGTGTGTGACATAAACTGCTGTCGAGGAGGTGAGAAAATGTTCCCGAAGTGTTCATTGGACAAAGCTTGTTGAACGTGCGATCTTGTGTACTGTAGATGGGAAGTCCGGATATTATGAGAACTGTTTATGATGAATCTTTATCAGTGTAAAGAACTTTATTTATATTATTTTGAGTTTCTCAAATGAAGATCCAGTGTGCACCACTTTGTTTGTGGGGCTCTACATACAGAGCCTAGGCTGTATAGAAATACTGGATACTTTTTTCAGCATGCACACAGACGGACCATGAGGAGAAATTCATTGAATTTGACAAAAACTATATTATCTTAAAATATCTGACTCCACCTTTAAATGCTTGATCAGAAACCTTAATAGATGGCATCTGATATCAGAAAAAAATACTTAGGATTTCCCTAGACACAAATTGCAGAATAATCAAACTGAATGTAGTGAGGACAAAATATATATATTCATATATTTTATCCTAAATAACTCAAATAAAAGCAAGTACAGAAAAACTGCTTTACAGTTAAAATGCTGATACAAAACTAATATACGATAGGTCTGTAAAATAAAATCCTATTGGAGTGTAGTTGGTTTATTTGGGCTCCAGTATTCACTGCCCGGGACATGTTTACACTTGTTTCCTTTATCTGACTTGTCTTATTCTTTTCCATTTCTCTTTCTCTTTTCACTCTCCCTCCAATTGTTGCCATTCGTTTGCTTTGCATGGATTTTGACTACAGTCAATAGGCAGTTTTGCATCTAGTATTGAGTTTACACATACGCTGGGGGCTGGCCTTCATTGGTTTTGTTTATCAAATGTGCTGTCACATCACATCAAGCATTTCACGTCAGCGCAAATCTAATAGCCCCAGGCGACACAAAATAATTTCCCCCTGAATATTATTGTATTATTGCATTAGTGCATTGTGTATGCAAGTGTGGTGGTTCACTCATGAACAAGAAAGGTTGACCAAGACACCTTAATGTTTTAGAAAAATGCATCTCTGTAAAATGTCTTACTAAAACATTTGGAGAGTGTTCTGCTGAATTTATTATTATTTATATAAATCTTTCAAACAATAACAACCGAGAGAGAACATGCATTATACATGAGGGCAATTAATTTGATTCCTCTCCTTCACTCACCCCCTTCCATTTTAGTTTCATGTCACTGTCACTGTCATTGTCCATTTGCTCCCCTATTCGCTATTAATTCCCTTGTTTACTCACTGGAGGCCTCTTCCCTCAGCCTCTCCCTCTCTGTCCATTTCACTTCTGCTTGGTCAAGCTGAGCCATATAATACTGACTTCCTCCAAAGAATGTCTATCAAATCAATTACCTGTTGACTCACCCCTACCTCACATCTTAATTAAATGTGCTTTTGTTCTCTCTTTCAATTGTTTACTTCTCATTCTTTCTGTTCTACAGAAGCTGTAGAACACCATGGCAGCCGAGAGTCTTGCTGAGCTCCGCGATTGGCTTTTCCTGCTCCTCCTGTGCCTCACCTTATTGGCCGAGATGCTGGAATTGGCGGCGGCAGCCATTGCCATGGAAACCGGAGAGGGGGAGGAGGGCACCATGTGCCCATCGGTGTGCCGCTGCGATGAGGGTTTTGTCTATTGCAACGACCGTGGCCTCAGCATGATTCCCCCACTACCGTTAGCAGCTGCCATCCTCTACCTGCAGAGCAACCGGATCACCAACGCAGGTCTGCCCCCCTCACTGGAAAAGAGCAATTCAATACGAGTGGTGTATCTCTATGCCAACCAGTTAGATGAATTTCCTATACACCTGCCACCTTCATTACGAGAGCTGCACTTGCAGGACAACAACATACGAACGTTACCACGCTCCTCCCTAACTAAGCTACCTTTGTTAGAACGTTTACACCTGGATGACAACTCCATATCAACAGTTAGCATCCAGGAGCGAGCGTTTTCAGGGACTCCACGGTTGCGCCTATTATTTCTCTCTCGGAATCACTTGTCCAGTATCCCCGCTGGCCTTCCGGCATCTTTAGAGGAGCTGCGTCTTGATGACAACCGGATCAGTACCATCCCCACGCATGCCTTTAGGGGTCTTTCCTCCCTGAGGCGCCTGGTTCTGGATGGCAATCTGCTGGCTAACACTCGCATAGCAGATGACACTTTCTCCCGCCTTTCTAACTTGACTGAACTCTCACTGGTCCGTAATGCACTGCAGGCCCCTCCTGTCAACCTGCCTTGCGCTCATCTCTTGCGACTCCATCTACAGGACAACGGCATGACCCACGTGCCCAGGGGCGTGCTGGATGGGATGCGGCGGCTGCAGAGGCTGGACCTGTCCGGTAACAACCTGACCAGCCTGCCACGGGGACTTCTGAAGGACACAGAGAACTTAGAGTTGCTGCTGCTGCGGGGGAATGCCTGGTACTGTGGCTGTAACCTGCGATGGCTCCATGCCTGGCTGCACAGCCGGGGGGCAGCAGTGACAGTAAGAGGCCTGACCTGCCAGAGCCCTGAGGCAGCTCATGGCCAGGCTCTGAAAGACCTCAGTGGGCTGATGGAGCAGTGTGAGGGAGGCCCGCCTGTAGGACCCAGTTCTGGGACAGGCAGGAAGGAGAAAGGAACTGGTGGAGCCCAAGCAGGAGATCCAGGTCCCCATGGCAGTGCAACCACCACCCGCCTGGTCCCCACCCAGGGCTCTCTGTTCACCCTATCGGCCAAGCGGCCAGGCCTGGTGATGCCCCTTCCTCCAAGGGAAGTGGGGCATGTGTCTGGGGAAGACTTGAAACTGACTGTGAAGCCTCTGTCTCCAGATAGCGTGCTAGTGACTTGGCTTTGCCCAAGGCCGGCACCATCCTTCCGTCTGTCGTGGCTGAGACTTGGCAGTAGTGCAGCTCTTGGATCCATCACAGAGACACTGGTTCCTGGAGAGAGGATGCAATACCTGCTGACTCAGCTCACTCCGCGCTCCCATTATCTCATCTGCCTGCTGCCGCTACGACTGGTCGACTCCAGTGGAGGCGTGAGTGTGGGCTCATCTAGGGCTAGCAGGGCGGACACAGGCAGTAAGGACTTAGCCCCAGCCTGTGCTCAAATAGAGACTGGAGAGGCTCCACTTGTAGGAGGGGACACCACTGAGGAGGGGCAGGACTCAGAAATGGCAGTCTTGCCTTTGGCAGGGATCATAGGGGGAGTCACGGCATTGGTCAGTCTGCTGCTAATTTTTGGAATTTTCTGCTGGTATGGACAAAGGACGGGTTACGTGTCGGGTGACTCTGGTTCATATGGAAGGGGGCGCAGCAGTAAACATTTTGATGACTATGTGGAGTCAGGCACCAAGAAAGACACTTCCATTCTGGAAGTCAGGGCCCCTCCCATGGGGTTACAGATGACAGCAATGGCCCATCAGCCCCTAAAGCCCAAACTGGAGGATGTCACCTACATCCATACAATCTTCCCCTCCTCTTCCTCCCATGCCCATGCGACGTACCAGAGTAACCATGGAGCTGGGAGCCTAAATGGCACAATCCTTAGCCAAACCAGCCACAACCATGTTGGGTACGGTACCAACCGTGGGTACAGGGGGGGTGGCATTCCCGACATAGACTACGCCTACACGTGATAACACATGGTCACACTTCCTTGGCTGTGGTCTGGTGCCGTTATTACATGTAACGGCACCAGACCAGTGGCCATTTTGTCCTTGTTTCCAAAGTACCCTCTGTGCCTCTGCCAGTTCTTCTCTGATTGGCTTGTTATGAAATGATTCATTCAGCAACAGTGATTGGACATTACTAATAAGTGACAAAAGCAAAAGTCGGTCCTGACAGCTCTGGGTATAATATGATACAGTAGACGTGTTTCAGTGGTTATACTTTGTTTTCCTTTGGGCATCTCAATGTCTTTGAAACCTACAATTCTTCTGAACTCTTAATACACAACTTATTTGAGATTGATATACTTTACTAGGCTTAGCTGATTTCGTGGGAGATATATTTCTAATAGGAGGCAAAGGCACTAGATGTGTATAGAAGTAGCTCTGATACCTTCCTACCAAGAAGAAACCTCTGTGCTGTACAGATAAAGGGATGACAGAGAAAGCATTATTATCCACATCATGAAGGGAATCAAAATCTGTGCGTTTTTAAGACTTTTGCTCTGCTTATTGCCATTGCATTTTAAGCATTGCTTTCCCGCCCAACACCCGTCTTTTGGCTGTGGCCCTCCCGTTTATTTATTCCATGTCATTTAGTGGTGTTGTGAGCAGAGGACAACTTTGTTCTCACCAAGGGAGCTGACGGTGGTAACGGCTCTGACAGAGATGTGAAATGCAAACCACAACACAGGGAAACTAATGAGAGGGAGAAAGACAACGACTTCCCTCGTGGACTGGATAGATAATGAGATAGATGGGGGAAAAAAGGGGGTATGAAAGGATAGCCAGGGTGGGAAAATGTGTTTTGATCCACAGGTAAGGAGAAGAGGGTAGAAAACAGGCTAGTGTGAAAGGAGAGATGACAGGTGCTAACCCTAGATGCGTACAAATGCTCCATCTCAGTCCCAAATCACACATCTCTCAATGTCTTTCATCATTGTAGACACAAGATAGGACAAGATACGACTAGCTGTTCTTTACTGGGTGAATCTAGGGCTGTGCGATATGACCAATATCTCATATCTTGATAGGTAAATGTATATCACCTGTTCTGTCAATTCAATGAGTAAATAGTTTCTGTTTGTCCAACGACCCCCTCCCCACGCTGTTCACGCTGCAGCCCTGCCCTCTGAGTGTGTGTTACACTGAGCTCAAATCAAAATAAATATATACAGTTATAACTGTCATGGTAGGCTGAGCACTGTGATTATGTCCAAATAGCCTAGAAAGCTCATTTGTTTACTCCACAAATTTGCAGCAGTATGACCAAAAAATTAAGAAATAGGTCTAATCGATAAGCCTCAGTATGAATCTGCCTCACCAATTTTTCTCTGCTCATGAGACACTACTGCGTGTTGATAGTCAAGTGCAATAAAAGCTTCGCCGTGAAATTCCAACAAGAGTAATCTGCGCAAAATATGGACAAATTACCAAATTATTAAATTTTTTCAGGAAAAACTGATTTGAATCTAAACAATATTAGCAATTACGATAAATGATAGATATAATATGAAACTATGTTTTTCTATCATCATATGATATGCAGTATATTGTAATATCGCATAGCCCTAGGTGGTACATTGAATTACATTTTAGAACTGGATTTTAAAATCCAAACGCATTTTCAGATGGTTTAGACGGTTTGATTAGGCATGAAAATACACACTAATGACGATCATTGTAGTTTAAGGCCCAGGACAATCTTATTGCCTGTTTGACTGATATTAAAGAACCTCAATAAAAGGATAATCACTTCTAAGTGTAATGTGTTCTAGTGCTGAGTGCAACTACTGAGTCTATATTTGGGTAGAAAATGGTTGAGAGAAATGTGAGCCACACAGGTGTGTGAGAACGCATGCACTCTGGTTTCACCAAGAGTAATTATGTACACAAATTGATTCCGCCCTTTATATGAATAATTAAAAGTTCAACAAACCATCTGATGCAGTAAAATAGATTCACAAGACAATGCCTGCTTTATAAGGAGCAAGGTAAATATCTCAGGTTCTGTCCCCCAGTTCCTTAAGCCTTAGATTGATTGAGGTTGATACAGTTGTTATCAGGGATCACAGCCTGACCGCAACACTGTGCACACACAAACAGGAGGCACAATCATTAATACTGCACCTTCCATTTACTATGATCGATATATACATTTAGATGGCGCAAACTTTAAGAGATTTCGCAGCTGGACACACACAATACATGGGCAGACATGAAATGAAAACATGTAGTGGAGAAACTCCAAAAATAAAGAGGAAATAGACAGTGCTAGGCAACGAAGAGGAGGAAGGTTAGATAGACCCTGTACACATTTGAAAACTACTGTACTCTTAATTTTCAGTAGCTCTATTCTCTTTTCAAACTTGTTCAACTGTATACAGCTAATGTTTGAGAAGCTCCGGTGTGCTTTATTTTTGGGGGTTTATATCAATTTTTTAAAGAGCATGAAAACCTGCTAATATTATGTTTAAACAAATACCTTTAAAAAAATGGCTAAAAACGTATGTCATATTTTTTTTTCTACACAATAAAGACTTCTCAAAAGAGCTGCTCATCGTGTCCGTGTAGTTCATTAAAGTAGAAACAGAAGATGGAAGACATGAATGAATGTGATTTTATGGCTACAAAGAAAGAGAATCAATAGGAACCTCACATTATTAATATGATTTATGATGAGATGGGGTAGACCTCGTTAAATCACACACACTGGATTAATCCATCAAAGCCTGTACACTCATACAGTAGCTGGCATATTTAAAGACCTTGTGGTGTACAGCTCAAACTGGCAGCAGCAGTTTTTGTGTGTATGGGCATTTGTGTGTGTTTAGATTGTATATATGTAAACTGGGTTTGCATGTATGTAACGCCGTGCTGCCGGAGGTGAGTGCAAAGGAACAAAAAGGTAAAAGACACCGCTGTTGACGAGCAACGAGCCC
>JAODTR010000002.1:1426827-1439853 GCA_025399935.1 Amblyopsis rosae | reverse complement strand
TATTTGTCTTACAAAATCAGCTAAATGTAAATAGAAGGAACTTATTTGTTGAGAGGCTTATGGCAGACCCTACCGATATTTTGCGTCTTGATGACAAAACGCTAGATACAGGCTACCCCGGGCCATGATCCTACGGCTACCTTACCCCGTAGCTGCTCGGCTACAGCTACCGTAGCTGAGGAGCTAGTACGGCCAGCTTTGGAGCGGCTGACCCGGCTTCTAGTGCACTCTCGGTTGTGGTGCAACTGTGACAAATACCCTTCTTTTTGCCAACAGAGACTTCCAAAGTGAAGTGGCCAAGATGTCACTGACGTTTCTGGCTGCTCATTACGGAGCATTGTATGTCGATGTGATAATGTCAACACGCCGATCCAAGCCCACTCACTTGTTTATGTGCTTAGTTATTACCAACACAATAATGAATCTGTCTTGAAGTTAAGAGCCCGTCTCTTTTCTTCCATTTTATTGGTTTAAATTTTAAATATATTTAACAGAAATGCTCCGTTAGATCATCTGTTAACAGAAGTAGCGTTGGTTGCTATGCAACAGACATAAACGTTGATAACTGATGTTGGATTGGGTATTTAGGATGTCCTAACCCGAGATAAGATAGGATGAAGGTAGATAGGATCAGATTCATAAAGTTAGTTAGGATTTGCTTCTGTAATACCAAATACAGAAAAAGCCTATGTTTTTTTCATCCTATCCTAACTTTTGAGATAGGATGCTTTCTGTAATACGCCCCCAGGTGTGTGCAATGACAAGACAAAGACCAGGATGAGTTAATGTGTGAATGGGAAACCCTAGGAAGCATGGCAGGCCAGTAAATACATGGCAAGCCATCAATCCCTGACAGTTTGTTTGCCTGCCTGTCCTTTTCTTTTACTTATAGATTATGCTGTATTCTGGTTCTGGCACTGATACTAAGCAGCAAGCACACTTATCCAGTCGAATGACATCCAATGGCCATGCTGTAGATCCTGGTGAGGTGGATCGGTGAGACAATGTCTCGTTCACTCCTGGCGTACAGCTTGTCATCCATGTATAGGAGATGGCTGGTTGTCTCTCCACTTCTGAATCCGTACCCATATCTGCTCCTTGTGATGATCTTGCTGAGGGGGTTCCGGCCTATGCAGAACAGCAGCAAGGACAATGAATCACCTTGATGGTGACTCCTAGTGTTGTTCTACACAGCTTCATTGAGTTCCTGATGAAGGTTAGCAGTGCTTGTATAGTGCCAAGCACTCTAGTACCCATGAGCGTACCCATGAGCAGGATATTGAGGTATAGGGTTTCTTATAGGGAATTCAGGCAGGGCTCAGGTTGGTCTTCCTAGTCTTTGGTTCCTAATCTTTTGTGTGGTTTCCAACGCATTTCTGTTATTTGTTCATGTGCAGATTCATTTGTCTACTCAACTTGGCTGCTATGATGTCTGAAAGGAGCTTCCATGTTGTGGAGCTAGGCAGAATATCAGCCGGTAGTTTGAAGGTGTTCTACTGTTTATGGAGATCCTTCATGATCAGGATTGTCCTGCCTTGAAGGAATGCCTGCTGTTAGCATCTCACTGATTTGTGCTGCCAGGTGTGATGGAGCACTGTTCACCCAGTAGTGTTTCATTTCAGGTCCTGGTGCTGTCCAGCTCTTCATGCCTGTCACATCCCATGTGGTGAGGGGTGTGGCTGTGTTTGTCTGGTATCATCCCCTACAGTTCCTCCAGGCTTGTTGTCTGTTGCTGTTCCTGCTGCGCACCTGAGGCCACTACCAGTCAGGAAGGATTTGGATAGGTTGCAGCCGGATAGAAAGGTAAGGTTTTGCTTTCCCTCTTTTTTGTAGGTAAGACCGCTTCGAAAATGCAGGCAGCTATAGGTTCTGTTGTATTTTATCATGTTCCATTCTTTGGCACCACTCTCGGTCTTCACCCTGAATGTGCTTAAAGGTGAGCCAAAATAAAAGCGCTCCACCTGACAATTGTTGTGTTACTTCCTGTTCCCATAGATCTATGTAACAACGTAAGACATAAAGGAGATTGGTCATTGATCAGTTTGTAACGTATCCCACACTTGACAAGTGACAGAAAGATTATTTGTTTGCCGTGAGTAATTGAATTAGCTGTCTCTAGTGCCTCACTTAAGAACATCTCACTGTATTTTTTATCCATCCAGGACCTGTCTCCCATGACACCTCTATTAGCTGACTAACTTCTCGCCAGGCCTTTGTGATCTTGGCTTCTAGCAGTCTTCTCCACAGAGGGTAGTCTCTGCATGATGCACTATTGCTCATATACCCTAGTGTCTCCAGGAGTATGGCATACAAGATCATTGGCAAATAGGGATAGTGCTATGCACTATCAGAAGTTTTTCTTCTGATGGGACTTCCCAACCTGGGGTTGATGGTATTTAGTCGTACCACAATCTTCATCTTCAGCTCAGAGGATGTAGATGTCATCAAGGTGTCATCTTCAACACTGCTCTCCTGTACCAGGGTCAACTCAGCATCTCTATGCTGCTCTGTAGTGTTTCCATTCTGTTGAAGCCTCCCAATCTCCATCTGAGACAGTAGTTTCCTTCTATTGATGTTAAAGCATTGTGCTGCATTTTGTCAGTATGGATGTTGGTCTTTTACTCATCCATAGATCCCATGTATGTTGTTGCATGTACCCTCTTTCCTTGGGCATGCTGTTATAGTAGCATTCAATCACTTCAATATTCTCTGTCCTGGTTCCCCGCCATCTGAGTATTTTTTTTTTTTTTTGCATAAAGACAATTTATACTGCATTAACTTACTTGGCTCAGATAAACAATTACTTTTGTCAATTCATTAAATAATAATGATCAGCAAATGCTGCCACTCATAGGCCTAGATACATATACGAGGTAAGATACACATAACACATAAGGAGCCAGTTGAGGTGGTAAGGGCATCTAGTAAGGATGCCCCCTGGGCGCCTCCCTTTGGAGGTGTTCCAGGCACGTCCACCTGGGAGGAGGCCTCGGGGAAGACCCAGGACCAGGTGGAGAGATTATATCTCCACACTGGCCTGGGAACCTCTCAGGATCCCGCAGTCAGAGCTTGCTGATGTGGCTCGGGAAAGGGAAGTTTGGGGTTCCTTGCTGGAGCTGCTGCCCCCGCGACCCGACTCCGGATAAGTGGGAGAAGATGGATGGATGGATACACATATCTCACATAGCACACATATCTTTCTTATTTAAGACAAGTAAACATATATGCAACATAACAGATTACTACTGTATTAGCTATGCCAATGCTAACATTAAAATGCTTAGTTAAGTAAGTTAAGATACATGAGCCATTTGATTAAGTTCAACACATGACAAGGTAACAACACATACAAGCTAACCATCTTGATTTTTGGCAGTTGTATTTTATTAGTTCTTCTCTTCCTCTTAGATCCCAGACATTTGTACCCATTTAAACATGATGGCTGAAATCTGTCAGGCTCCATATAGGCAGTGATTGACAACTGCCCCGCCCCTGTTTCAGTTCATGTCATGGAGGACAGGGGAAACTAGAACGCCTTACTTGTGCAGTTTCATTGAATATTGAAGTATGTTCCCCAGCGGAACAAAGACATTGGGCTCATTTCATTTTACATTGTTCTAAATACTTTTTGTGCTAACAACTTCAAATTGCTGTGATAGTCTGTGGTCAAATCCCCCCATATGCATCTTAAAAATAAAATCCCCCTTTTTGTTCACTGCCGTAAGCGCCCCATAACATTTTATGATTGGCCATTGGGGACAGCACTATCCCAGTTTCCTACTATTCAGATTAAAAGTAAGAAATAATGTAACCTCTCCATCATTCCAAAGAAATATTGCGCTTTGAGCAGATTTTGGATAAATAATTCTCAATGGGACACTGAATCTCACAATTTGACATGCTGTTCCGAATAAGCAGGCTATTCTTAAAACATAATGGAACAATTTGTTTTCAAAAAGAGATTTAAAGGTATAGTAAGTAATTGTAAGCTAATATACTTCACCAAATAACACCTCGCAGTCTGCCATCTTACTGTTCTCTGTGCGTGTTGAAACAATAATATGGTACTTCTATACAGCCGCATACAAAAACAATACCATAGCCTTTAAAATGCATGTCCAATGTGTAGGGTGCAGCTTCTGAGGGAGCACCCTATGGCACTGAAAGGATAGGTTTTATTGTTTAGTTCAAATATCAAGCTTTCTCCAGAATTACTTATACCTTTAAACTTTAATGGACAATAGCCTAGCCTATGCAATCCATGCTTTGCACGGACTCAGCCTGTCCTGTCCTGTGCAATGTCTGATGTGTAGATTATCACTCCGTGAACAATCCTGGGCGCACTATAATGGCATTGGTGCACTCTCTTTCCATGTCGCACTCCAGAAAAGGGCCTCATACAGATGCATGGAAAGCAGCAGGACTTGTAGCCCAGGTGAGCTGCAGGCACATTCAATATGTGACATCAAAGGCAGATGCAAGTAGGACATCAGTCCACAACACTGTCTGACAGCCAGATCAAATTAGAGGATTGGAATATGTCCAATATTCTGGGCAGGTAGAGTCAGCGATGCTGGAGAAATATGGTTGTTATCTGAACTCAAACATCCAAACAAATACACCTCTCCCTTCAGCACGCCCTCAGAAGCTCCTCCACACATTGGCATGGCTGGGTGGTGCGGTCTGCACCACTTTGCTTGTGTTTACCTTTACAGAGCTAGGGCTGTGTAGAAACATACATAATAAACAGCTAGTTAACTGTGAGGACATATTTGCTAAAATGCTAAGAGTTTCTAAGAGTTATTTGATTCTAATCGTTTACCATACCTTTAACTTTCAACTCCTCAAATTTCTTGTTTATCCATCCATCCATCCCCATCCGCTTATCTGTGGTCGGGTTGCGGGGTCAGCAGCTCAAGTAGAGGACCCCAAACTTCCCTTTCCAGAGCCACAGTAACCAGCTCTAACTGAGGGATCCCAAGGCGTTCCCAGGCCACTTCTCGTATAATTATTTTATATCTGCCTTGTCTAGTTATTTATTGTTTTTCCACCTCCAATGAAAGTAATATGTACATACATACAATGTTTTTTTGTTTATTTTTATAAAAACATTTGAAATAATCTCATAATCCAAGAAAACATCGCCAGACCCATTTGAGAAGAAGGAATCCTGACAATTATGTTTTACTGAAATACAGTCTGCCAGCCACTAACAAGGCCAAAATACATTGTACAGATCTGTCTTTCCCTCTTGCTCATTAACTCAACACGCACGCACGGACACACACACACGTTATTGAGCCTATGTGTGTGGGGACCAAGGCCATTCGTAAGAGAATGTAGACTTTGCCCAAATTTCCCCCTTTCACTGCTCCACCCCAAAACACACAGTGTGGTGATTTTGTGTGTCAAGTGATGTGGCCATTTTGAGTTGCGAGAAACATTATTTTACATTTATTAGGCACAACATTATTATCAGTATTCATTTTTGTATTCCACCCACAGATAGCTGGTCTGTTTACAAGTATGTTTTCACTTTTCTGAATGAGACTAGGACAGCCTCACAGTAATATCATATCTGTTTCAAGATATATAACAAAATAGAAGCTAGTAGTACCATCTGCAGCAGTGTTGGTGTCTCACACCACTTAACTGTAGAGTTCTAATATTCACAAGCTATATGGCAAGATTACCATTTTGACACAAAGATCTAGAACAGTCAAAACATCTGAGACTGCTGTATGAACAAGTGAGGGTGTTTCTCATTCGGAGATGTAATGACGTTGTGGTGTCTATACAATGAGACATCAGGACCGCTTGCACAATACTTGCAGGCACTACGTGTTTTCGATAGAAACACACACACACACACACATTCAATAATACAACAAAACAAAACGTGGGCTCTTGCTTTTGCATGCAGACGTGTGCGCGTGCCAATGTGTGTTAGTGAGAGAGAACTGCAGTTTTGACATTATGACAAATCATTGTCAAGGGCCCATTATATCAGTTGTAGGGGGTCACACACCAGAGACTGCACTCACACAATTAGCATATGAGACTTCATTTGAACTCAACCAAGAAAGTAGACTTATCACTGAAGACACAAGTTAGGTCACCTATTGTTCTGAAGGAAGTTTTGAAGTGGCCTAAAACACTATATCGTAATCTGACATTTCAGTTAGACTATAAAGTAGGCTACATACCTTGGCATGAGACGTTGGTATTCGGGTGAGCAGCAGGAATTGAAACATTCCAATGATAACTTGAAGCATAATCCCCATTGTGCAGAAGTCCAAGAGGCCAGCAATTTTGGATCAATCAAAAGGTTACAATGGTTTATCTCCTTCGCCTAAAAAAAAACGCAGATATTCCAATTTTAGTCCACGGTGTCCGTTCTCTGACGGGACAAGGTGCCATCTTCAATTATGCAAACTTTATTTTGTTTCATTTTAACAATTAAGATGATTTTACAACCAAAGAAAAAATATATCGAGTTATTTATCTACTGAGGTTTTATTTGTTTAGATAAAATATTAGCCCACCCGTTGTAGGCTATAGCTCTGAATGAATCTAATATGTAGATTATTAACGATATAGCCTACGTAACAAATTGACATTAGGCTACTCTTACCTTCTCCCCGGCCATCAGAAGGCGTGCAATTTTAAGGAAAACATTTTAATATGAATGTGTTGCACCCGTTAAAATTCTACATTCCTTTGATATTTTGAATGGGCTTGTATAAACTTTGGTCGCCTAATTCCTTCTCCTCAATAGGCGATATTCCAAGAGCCGGTCGGGGGCAATAAACCGGTACGTCTATTGGTTAGAATCCCATGAAATGTTCCGGGGATAGAGGGTGGCGTGATTGCCTGTCCGTTTTGAATTCGAATGCGCTGCTAATATTAAATCCCCGTGGCTGCGATCAATCGGGACGTATTCCTCAAAGACTGCAAAATCGGCCGATGAACAGAGGGTTTTAGATCCAAGTTCGAACACAAGATTTAGTGAAAATGTGACGTTTTCCCTCACTGGCGCATCTCTATCAACATTTATATCCTCTTGTGAATTATAGACGACAATATTCAGTTTAGTCCACGTCAACGATGACCGGACAACGACTGTCCGCAGAGGGATGAAGAGGAGGTTATTAAAATATATGGATCTTCATGTTATTTTTATCGGTTTCCTTTGCCCTTGAAAACAGGGTGACACGCGCCCCGCGTCACCAGGCTGCACTGCCAACTTTTTCAAAATGGGACGGGCACACCCGCGTAATCCATAGGCTACAGGTGCTCTAGGACCTCCTTTTCACTAGCCTATAGTGATTCAGTAGACGTATGGATGGAGTTATCACAGGAGCAGGTCAATGATTTGCCCGTGGGAGACTGTAGATGTCGCTCTAATCCCAAATTCCTTAAATTCTTTGCCCAGACAGACAGACACAAAAACATAAATTTTAATATGAATGTGTTGCACCGTTAAAATTCAACATTCCTTTGATATTTTGAATGGGCTTGTATAAACTTTGGTCGACTAATTCCTTCTCCTCAACAGGCGATATTCCAAGAGCCAGTCGGGGGCAATATATGGCCTAGCATATTCAACTATGGAGGTAGCATATTTAATGTTTTTCAGGAAGGGCCATTTGGCAGATGGAAATATGGCACAGGAACCCCCCATCACATAGGCTAAAATATGTTGTTGCCGGGCCAACAATATAGGGGGCCTATTTTGGCATTCATAAAAGTAGCCTACTTTGCAAATGGTTAGCATATGCTAAGATATTAAAATAAGCATTGACAGAAATTTTTTTTGAAGAAAAGACTACATTTGGATTCAAATAATTAGGCAGACCTCCTACAGTAGGATATGCTACCTCTGTGGTCCCCCTGTTGAAGACCTGGCCTAGTTAACTTAAAGCCATAACCTAAAACTGACACCATCACTCAATCAAAACATGAGTCTGAAGAGCTTGGAAATAGTTGTGTTTCAGGCCGGTAAATCTAGTGTGGCCACTCAGCGTCATACTGTTAGCTACGGGTTTGGTTTAGGTGTGACGAAAGCCACTTGAAAACGACCGCGTAACCTACAGAAGTTAATGTAGATGCTGCAATATAGCATCGGTTTCATTAGAATTTATTATAAGAGCAAAAATTACATTTTCACTCTTCTCCCGACATTTCTTCTGCAAGAGCGGATTTAACAACAGGCTTTGCTGGTTCACAGGTTCGTCCAATCTCCTGACAAGTATTTATTATTTTTTTAAAGCCATTATAAAAGTTTCAATGGATGGCTCAACCGGATGGATGTGTCTACACAGAGATATCTGGCATACCAAGTTAGCTATATGCTGCTAGCTTCTAGGGTCGAATTGAATGTATGTTGGTCAAAGGTATAGCTTATGCTACTATAAAAAAAGATTTATCTTATAAATGCTACGCGTGACAGTGGCGCAGTGGTAGAGATAGGTGAGCCAAAAGTCACTGGTTCAATTCCCAGATAAATTCACACCAAGTATCGAGGTGTCCTTGAGCAAGACATCTAACTTTAACTGCTCCTGGTAGTTGGTCGCACCTTGCATGGCAGCAATCACCATCGGCGTAAGAAAGAGTTTGTGAATGGCTGAATGTGAGGCTATACTGTACAGCACAATCAGTGGCCGAAAGGTTAGAAAAGCGCTGTATAAATGCAATCCATTTACTAAAACAAACACAGGAACTGTTAAGATTTGTTTAAGCTTTTCTGGTTTCACCATGGGCTGGCTGAATCAATCTGAATCTCGGGTGATACCAAAAATTTGTGGTTGACAATGTCATCCACTGTGGCTCCTTGCCAAAACTCCACAATCTCCATGGAGAAAATGAAGGAAAAGTAGCTTTATCTAACCCTAACAAATACATATAAAACAGGTCAATTTTCATCATCTACTCACAGATTTGGAATTAATTGAATACTATCTCATACTATATCATTGTATATGGCAGTGTGTGTGTGCCTTTTGCAAACACTATTAGCATCACCCAGACGCGCGCGCGCGCGCACACACACACACACACACACACACACACACACACACACACACAGTAGAGAGAACAAGACCGAGACAACAGAGCAGAAAAGTGAATATCTGTTTTAATCTACAGACATTCACAACAGAGACTGTACATATACAGTGCATGTAAGCATACAGTACTTGGAAGTAAACACCTCCCATTAAAGCCACTGTAAAATAGTAGTGTTCCTACAAAGGCTCTGTATATAACAACACAAACAAAGCAGACCGCACCAAACACTATTCCAGCCTTGGCCATGCATGTTCAATGCAGATCTTATGTGCTTATGCTATCCCAAATTTAATTGCCTCTGATCTCTGTATAACCCTTGGCCTTGCCAGTGCTACAAATTAAAAATAACAATTCCACAATATTGTAATGCATCACTTAAAATGCATGCTGCACCTTCAAATATTCCAGGTTTGGTTGCATGAACACGCACGTAATGCTAAGGTATTCGAACGTAGCCCTCACATATAGTCGACAAGCCTTTATTGTCAATTTTAGAGTAGGTACAGTAACATAATTGTTCCTTACTACTTGTCCTCTCCATTTTTGATTTTGTATCTCTTCAGAAACTCTGCATGTCTTTGACGAAGGATCTGTGTCTGTTTCTTAAAACCATTGATTCTGGGAATGAGAAAACAATCAATGACTTCAGACTTAACACATATCAATGCACTGATACGAATATAAAATTATATGATTTTGCACACCTGGCACGCTCTTTGGATTCATTGTAGATTTCTGTGATCACTTTGTCTTTACCATCCATATAGCTACTATGGACCTCTTCAAGTTTCCTGTGGAAATGTGAGGATCCCATTAACTGACTCATTATTACACATACAAAAGCATAGGTTTGGCCCAGTATCATGCCCGGGCACCTGGGAATACAGCCCTGAATGAGTAATCAATAGCCAAAGTACTCTTACAAAAAAAAAAATCATAATAATCTGGATCTGGTCATCTATTATTCTGATCATGCATTAAAGCCCTTGAAAATAATATTTTTAAGTAAACTCAAAACAAAATGTTACAAGGATAATGTTAGGGGAATATTATAAATCTATATAATAGCCCAATGAGTTTCATGACCATTCATGGTTTGAAAATAATGTGTTTTCATAGACTGTAGGTGTAGGCTATATATAAATTGACAAACCCTGTGACGTCCCCCATAGTTTTTCTCATAACGTATTTGAACACCGCGCTGTGTTGGCTCTGGGTGTCGACATCATTGCAGTACCTCACTCCGCCAATAACGTCCCCCCTATACACTATCCATTATAATTGGATAGTGTACACCAAATCTATTTAACCAATTATTTAAAAAATAACCTGTACTGTTGTCATGAACGGGGAGACTAGCTATAGAGACCAAAACCAATTTTTGAACCAGGCTGTAAACATATTTTTGCTGTAGTTGGATATTTTAACATTAGAGTCTAAGGAGATTTACTCCCTTTTGCAGTCAGCCTCAAGTGGTCATTCAATGAACTACAGGTTATTGCACTTCCGCTTGTATTAATATCACAGCACCAGAGGTTACCGCTTGGGTGTTTTAAGCTTTTTAGCCAGGTCAAAAACTAAATGTTACAGGAATATCATAATAGCCCTAATATAAGAGTTGGATGACCTTTCATGCTTTAGTCAATAAGACTCCAATAAGACATTAATCGTTCTAAGACATTGTCGACGACTGTGATGTAATACTCATTATTGTTATTATTATTAGCAAATGCACTTTGTGGAGTTATGATTGTGGACTTTTGATGCATTTGCTGCCAGAAGAGTGCTGCAGTCAAGACAAAAGTTGGTAGAGCATAGTGCCTCACATCTTATGCATTTTACTTAGGTTTTTGAGCTGTACTAAGACCCCAATGTTTCAAGATCCTAACAACGCCTCTGCTATTTGTAATTATTGATATTTATTACCAGACAGTAGCAAAAGCCAAACAAAATGTTCGTTACCATCTTAGTTTACCTGAAAGGTATACCATCTCGACATTAAATCCACCTGCCTGTTTTGCATTGCATGTAAATAAAAAGTTACTCTACTGATTCAGCCCTTCATTTCTTAAACAAAAAACTTAGTAACAGTGATACCAGACCTTCCATTATTATATTGTTTTTTGGTTATTTGTCTGCTGGTAGATATTTAGTCAGTGGTGTGGAACTGCATTAGATTTTATATCATTTAATTTACTAAGTTACTTTTGATCAATATTTTTCTAATTTATACATACATACATACATACATACAGACACACCCCAACATAATATTTGGCAATATTGCTCAGATGGTGCTGAGGTGTATCCATCAGCCACATTATCCATTATAGAATGAAGATGCATGTTATCAACTACTGCAGTACCTTAACAGTAAAACACACAGTCAATTCAAACATGCGGTAGTCAGGTTAAAGCACAGAAATAAATACACTGTATTCTGAGTCGTCCTAGACAACCAACTATCATGCGCAGCCAACATCATTGCCAACAGCTCATGCCTGCAGATTCTCACTCTAATATATCAGAGGAATAAGGCACGGTTCAAGGTACAAGGTTCCTCACAAGGGAAGCCACACAACTCTTGGTCCAAGCTCTAGTGATCTCCTACCTGGACTACTGCAACTCTCTGTTAACCGGACTACCAGCGTGCTCTACCAGACCCTTACAGCATGTTCAAAGCGCTGCTGCTCCTGGTATTCAACCCATGTAACCCTCCTCTTCTGAGAACTTCACTGGCTCTCCATAGCAGCCTGCAGCCGATTCAAGACATTGGTGCTGGCCTACAAGGCAGTAAAGAAAACTGTCCCAAACTACCTCTAAGCGATGGTCTGGTTCCAGGCCCTATCCAGAGCACTTTTTTCTACCACCTCAGCTGGCCGGCTGGCACCGCAATCACTAATTTCTTCTTTGAATGCACTTTTATCTTCTCTCCGCTCTAAAAAAAGTCTCCTCTTATGTATTAAGAACTTTATTATTTAGGCCATTCGCAAGTCTGTTTCATGATTTAAAGATATATTGACATGGTAGCAGTCATGATGACAAGATTCTGTAACTATTCTAACAGAATGTTGGTTGCTTACAATTGCTGGTGTATGACCTGTCCATGTACATGGAAGTCACTTTAGATAAAAGTGTGTGTCATATGCTGCACATGTACAATGCATAGTGGCATGTTTTCATAACCTGATGTGATCTCTCTGGTCTGTTGGCCGTTCCAGGGTGACTGAAGTGCTGAATCACTTCTAGTTCACCTCTGAGCGGTGCATCCCTCGGGGGTCATTACCTGAAGAACACCACATGGACGCCCACGCTGACCGCCATGATGACCATGCAGTAGACCACCAGGCGGGAATTCCTCTTCCTCTTCTGCCAGTCGTCCACTGTCATGTCCTGCGATGGGCGGAACTGCTGCCAGTATTTCTCACTGTCCTGAGCTGCCTGGCTGGGAGGAAAGGAGGGCAAGAACAACGCAGTAGCAACATTAAAACGCAGCCTTCATGGACAAGAGATGCCTCCCTTGTTGTTTCTGGAGATCTTCCCTTGAACATTTCTGTATGTCTGTATTCTTGTACAGTACTTGCAAGCAATACTATGTCACCCTTCCTCTTTGTTAAGGATATTGCACTAGTCTCTACTCCTCCCCCTACTGAGGTCCTAGGCTCACACTCTTCCCTACCTCCCTCCACAGCTGCCCAACATGCACAAGACACTTGATCTGAGCAGAGAAATATGCGCTTCTGGGTCCGCACTATACAGCATACTGTCCACAGGAGGGTTGTGAAGCGAAGTGTTGTAATGTAATGTTATTACTTTTTCCAGTAACTAGAAGTGTAACTACTTACTATTTCCAAAACTGTACTATTACTATTAATAAGTGTGTAATGTAATGTTATTACTTTTTCCAGTAACTAGAAGTGTAACTACTTACTATTTCCAAAACTGTACTATTACTAT
>JAODTR010000002.1:1392514-1424233 GCA_025399935.1 Amblyopsis rosae | reverse complement strand
GGTCCCTTGCTGAAGCTGCTGCCCCCGCGACCCGACTCCGGATAAGCGGATGAAGATGGATGGATGGATGGATGGAAGTGTTCATACAAATATTTACACACATTAAGTTTACTGAAAGTAAAAACAGATGAAAGTCAGGATGTTTATTTTTTTGCTGAGTTTATAATACAAGAACGGTCTCAATATTTCAATGAAACATGTTTTACTACATCTTGCCACAAGGCCAAGGGTGAGTTCATGTTTGGCCTCATGCCAAAGACAGCATACCCATCTGTATAATCAGGCAAAACAGCTGTGCCATTTGATTGCATTGCATTGTGGGTAAAGGCAACTATATTAATTATTTTTTGCTACAGTATATTGTTAGATTTCTTATTCTACATTGTGTATCTTCTCCCATCTCCTTTTAAAAACAATTCTGAGCACTCAAAATGCTGAGCACCATTGTTTGGAATCTTGTAAATACAATATTTTAATTTGTCAATTAGAAGGGTATGCAATCGAGCTGAAGCTGATCCATCATTGTGTCTTTTTTCTGAATGATATTCTATTTAGATATTCTATTAAAATGCCTCTTTAGACAACAGGCATTTGTTCGTTCATGAACATGTAGATTATATACTGCAGATTTGAAGAAAACAGATGCACACAGTGCTACCAACTGGGTAACATGACTGCAATTTATGTCAAGAGTTTACCCATATTAATCTAGGTTTGTTTAAGACACACAGGAAATGGTGGGTGAAGTGCAGCAAGTCTGCTTATAGGTTTCCATTTCCAAATTACCTAATATCAGAGCAGTGAGGCAAACATTCTTTGTCTAACTACTGCCGGTAAAAAAGAAAATGAAACACTTATTTAACATAGCCTTTTTTAAACGCTGTCATCATACACTATAATACAGTACATTACTATGATAAAACCCTTGATCATACAAGAAGTTACATTCGATTAACCTTCCGTTATCTGTTGGCTATTAAGATGTAGGCTACCTGTTGATGTAGCCTAGTGTTATTTGAGTGTTTGTGACACTATTATGCTACTTGTGGTGGAAATAACCAAATGTTTGTTCTCTTGCGAGTAGCCTATGAAAATATTTACCAGAATACCGAGCTTGACTGATCTTAAATCACGGCCTACTCTTTTGAATACTTTCTTATGTCGTTATTTGAAGAAGAATTAGTCTACTGCTTAAATGTTTCTTAGCCATTAATAGGCTTTTATTTTTAAATTGGCCTTGGCATTACATGTGATTATTAATAACATTTTAAAATGTATACATTTTATAAATAAATTATAGTCAAAAATGTTATAGTCAAACGTTTGACCTCCCCCTCCTTGAACTCTAGCGCCCCACAGTGGTCCTAGTGGTTCTGATAGTGTGTGTGTGTGCGTGTGTTTAGACCATATTAATAGTCAGGATAGACTTAATGCATGCGTGTGTGTGTGTGTGTGTGTGCGTGCGTGCGTGTGTGCGCGTGTGTGCGTATAGGGCATTTTTATAGTCAGTACAGACTTAATTAATGACCGAGGTCACAGAAAAGAAGAAAAGTGCTATACAAATAAACTTTACTTACTTATGTATTTACTTACTTAATGGTTCTGGTAGTGTGTATATAGGGCAAATTAACAACTACTAGTTACAATAGTGTAAAATTTATGAATTGATGAGCTCGTAAAAATAATGTTATAAATTGTTATGCCCCCTTGCATTACACAACCTCTGATGTCTCATCAGTAAAAACTGTTCAGCTCCGTTTTACAAATTAAGCACTGCCCCTGCCTAAAACACAGACATTTAAACATTCAGCTACCATTCAGTACTCAAAAACTATTACTAATTTATATAAATAGATTATTACTTAGTCAAGATTAAAATGCCTTCTAATTCTGCAAATACCATGTACATTCTTAATCTGTTTAAATCATCTGCCATAAAATAGGCCTAATGTAGCCCACCCTACACACCGGTTACAGGTTATTGAACCCTATCGCTTGACGTGTAGGATATATCGTGCTTTTTTAATGCCAGCCTGCCTGTTGTTTGCAGATGCTCATTAGCATTCTGTCATCTAACCCCGCCCCCTGTGCTGTGATTGGCCACACTGTTACTGGCGCTGTCAGCACGGCTGGGAAGGTTTTCTCCACTCAAGCTCTGGTAGCTTACATGGACTAGTTGTAGACGAGAACTGCTGTAGGTTTCTGCCTTTGTTAGCTAGCTTGGAAGATACCAAGGAAACCAGAGCCGCATCCATGCACTAGGATACTCTTTTGGAAAATGATCATCTGTACG
The DNA here is from genome assembly GCA_025399935.1 of Amblyopsis rosae. Lineage (NCBI taxonomy): Eukaryota > Metazoa > Chordata > Actinopteri > Percopsiformes > Amblyopsidae > Amblyopsis > Amblyopsis rosae. The sequence goes on along the minus strand of JAODTR010000002.1, from coordinate 1,421,940 downwards.
AAAAAAATGGAATATCCCCTGAGAACCCAATGCCAGAGAGTTCAAAAACAGGTAAAGTCAACTTAATAAACGAGACTGTTATGTTTAACGGTAAGGTTTAGTTGCTGTCCAATTATGCCAGCGGCTAAGATTAGCTCCAGCCTAACACTGAAATAACTGCAGAAGTTCATTCATTTGCCCTAATTATGTTTTTCTCAAAAACAAGCCATTTCACTTGATCATCCCAGAAATTAACCTATCGATAGTCGTATAATAACTACTCAGTCACCTAACAACCAACATGATAGACGTTATTACAGTTTTACAGTCTAAACTTTTTAAATGACGGTTTTTGCTACTGTACCGTACGGTACCGTGCTGTGGCTAGCAAGGGAGCGAGACCATAATTCTGCCATATATAACTTGAATAATGGATTGTGTTGATGAACTGAGTGAGTAATAGTTAGTTTGAATATTACATTCTATCAGGAACTGCCCATTACTGCATTCTGTAGGCTATTTGTACAAAGATTGTCACCTCTCCTTGTAGAACAATTCATTTTCCATTGTAAGGCTTCCAATTTTATGCTAATGTAGACTAGTCGTATGGGAAAAAAATGATAAATGTCTTATAATGCAGTGGATATCTGATCAGAATATTTATTCTTTGTTGCATATGAGGTGACATGTAAGGAAGTAGGTCTACTTGCCATTCAATAGGTAAAGGGAAATGTCTCCGCTATCTCCATTGTGCCCTGGCAGACCAATGATTATTTTGTTATAGTATTGCGAACTATACAAGACATTTGGAAAGCCGACTAACTCAAACAATGGTGCTAAATTCCTAGTGTTAAGCCTCTTGCAATATTGTGGGGGAAAGCGTGAATAATGACCTCATCTTAAGATTTGTACAAAGGAAATTGTTATCTTGGAAGCTATATCTAAGGAGTGTCTTTTGACCTGATATAGAGAATAAGGTGATCTTAACAAGCGTGTACACCCTCTAACAAGTTCTTATTTCTCCCTCAAAATGTAAAGGATTCTATTGTGCTGTTGTGTTGGCTGCACTGGACTGCCAATCAAACTTGTTTTTCTCTTCTCTGGTGTTATCCCTTTTGCAACAGGGTGGGGGCGCTGCTCTAAGAACAATCAAATACATGTTTACTGCAGTTTAGCATCTAGATATTGAACAACAGATGAAGGAATGTGAGCTAGGAAGTAAAATTGTTATTTTATGCCTATTTTATTCCTGTTGCCAATTTCATTGGCAATCTACGTCTTCGTTCAATATCATTTTGTCATGGGTCAAATTTAAATATGGTAATTATCCCAATATCTAGTCTGTTTGTGACTTGGAAAGGTAATGATTCCACAGTGGGGAAAAACTGAGGTTTATATCTGGTTTTGCCTATAAAGTGTGCTTTTTCATCTAATTTCAGTCATTATGTTAATACAAATGAGCATTTTTCAACCAATGTCCAGGCTTCTATATAAGCTTTTAATGATTGTGCATTTTCTTTATTATACAATAACAATCATTCATGTGGGTTTGCCCTGTGCTTTGTCATACAGCATCAGGGATGGTTTGTCTTAGTTGTTTCTGTTGTTCTAGTGGTTAACACACCTACCCAACTCTTTGGGTTACAGCTGGCTTTGCGCTATTCCCAGAGTTTAGGTTGCAGGGCCAACGACAGGCCTTTCTGTGTGTCTGTTTGGGCAGGGCCAGCGAGTAGAGATGGTTAGGACGGTCTGGATTCTGATGCGTGAACAAACCCCTTCAGGCTCAATTGGAATGCAGATTGAATATCCTTCTCCTGTATCTGCAGCCCCCTTCTGCAGTCCACCAATTCCCCTCATGCTGTACACCCTTGAAAGTATGCTAGTGTTATTTTTCTTGTTCTATGTTCTGTCTTGATAATGGAACCCGTGACCTTACAGACTTATCCTTCTGTTGGCCCTCCTGTGTGTTGTCAGCCTATTGGCAAAGGCAGCCCTGGTCTCCATTCTTATTTCCTTCTTTTGAAGTAATCAATGCTGTCTGCTTTTTATTTTCATCATTTGCTGATCAATAAACAAATGAGGGCTACATCTTATTTTTGTGGAGGCAGTGTGCCTTTTTGAATGTCAAATGATCTGCACCTGTGCAATCCAATTCCTCTTATGCAGGATTCCTGTGGTTTCTTTTTCTTTCTTTTTTTTTTTTGCAACCAGCCCACTTTCCTGTTAGATTAATTGAGAATGTTTTAACCACAAACATATGTGAAATGCTTGTGATATACGTATAATTTATCATTTTATTAGACTGTCTGTTGCAGTAGCCTAATGTGGAATTGTACAGTGTTTTAATCAAGTCAATCTGTAAAGTTTAATGAAGGGACATGGTTTAAAATCTTAATAAATAGTATTGTTCTCTTAATTATGTTTACTTCTTATAGCTCTAACTACATGTTTAGATCATAAATACCTTGTCTGTTTTATTTAAGTGACATTAACAAAATATAACTGCTGATGTGTAGATTTAGATGGCTAATGATTCAGCTTTGACGTCATGATTTTGCAAATGTGGGTAAGACTGTAGGATGTAATTTCCTGCTTTAAGTCTGCTCTGTAGAACTTTAGTTCCTGTTTTGGTTACTATATCTTTACTCTGTTTCAAGGCCTATGTCCAGACATGTTTGTGAGATCAAAGACAGGTTGTCCATCACCTCAGACCATACACCCCATACATTGAATGTAAATCTCTTTTTGACTACTTTCCAAATCATTATTGGAGTTCTTCTTTTGAGGAATGTCATAGGGTAAGATAATGACGTGACTAAATTACTTGCTGGATTGTATGTTGTGATATCCTGTCTATTTTTTCAATTAAGGTACAGATTTTCTTTATTGAATGAGTCTGCTGTCTGGCTATTTAATTCTGCTGAAATGTGATAGAATTACAGGACATTGGCCTGTCAAGTTGCTTATAATGTCCTTTTTGGTAATTATGAAGGGATACCAAACGTATTATAATACATTAGTTACCTTTAAACAGCTGTATTGTGTACACCTATACTCAACATTGGCTGTGGCTTTGAACTGGTAGTGAATATTAAATTATACACCATTTCAGAATAGGATTCATATATTCAGTCTGAACGGCATACATTTAGCATCCTAGATTATCAATGCAAAACATTAAAAGTTGTTGTTTCAATGTACGTTTTACTTTACTCTTTCTTTAAGTCTTTGACTGACACACTCTTGTGTGCTATGGGCCTGTGGCCAATCCAGCCATATACAGAAAAGTGGGTCAAGGTCTGTACCCAAGCCTGTGTTGTACTCCCGTTCCATTTGTTTTATTTTCTCTTCTGCTCTCTTCACGTCCTTCACTGTATGTTTAATAGGCATGACAATGAATGAGTTCTAAATCAAGGTATGGACTGGTTAAGTCATGATGCGTAGTGTTCTTATCAAAGTCATGCCTGTGTTCCATCTTGGACACCGTGGATTCTATTTAGGTCGAGAGGAGGAGCCCCCCTTCAGGACCTGGAGGAGGCTGAACCGCTGCTGTGAGAAGTGAAATACCACATGGAGCTTCCAGCCAGATAAACACTGTGCTGAATGTTAAAATCCTGCACAGGGGCTCAAATGAAGTGACACGCTCTGGCAGTTGCCAGCTGCTAAGCCAAATTCCCCAGACGCTGCGACTGCCTGACATTGGTTGAAGAGCCTTCGCTATGAGTGGACTTAATAATCTTAGAGAGCAATATGTGGTTTTTGAAAAGGAACATCTCTGCCAGTGTAGTGGACTGCTTGGCTAAATGCAGGCCACTCAAATTTCTTGCGCAGGGAAAGTCGGCCCTCCTCAACCATCGTTCCGCTGCTCCCAAGTCCCATTTTACTAGAGACCATTGTTTGAGAGCTACAGTAATATATGGCCGTGCCTCTATGAGGCAAGGCCAGCTTCCCTCTCTCTGCATGGGTCTGTTTCTCTTGGCTGCAGGCTCCTCAGCCCATTCTCACCGCTGTTTGTGTGCTTGGCCTCATCTAGCTTCACTGCTGTGGAGCTTCCCTGTGCAAGGCCTCGTAAGGTTCCTTCCATCTAGGGTTGCTCCCTGCATGTAATGCCCCTTCCAAATGAGGAATTACAGATTGTTCTTTTCCTGTTTTCAGAGTGTCAGCCGTGTTCGTTTTCGGTTCTCTGCGTTTCATTCCATAATGTTTTAAATGATCACTGGATCATACGAAGTGCGACACCCGAGCCGTAATCTGTGTTTTAGGAAAGTGTGAGAAAATGACCTTGCTGGAGCCACTGTGATTCAGCAGTTTGAATGTAGACAGATTTTGTTTCATTCATAATTTGAGAGCAAGTACCAACGTATGTCTAGGCCTACTGTATTGGTAATTCCCATGCGACTGCCTAGTGCCTACCGACCCATTACCAACGTAGTAAGAGAACGAACTCTTCTCCCTGGCAGTGATGAGGATGCTTCATGACGAGAAGGAACTGATGTGCTAAACCTGTGTTCCCCCCCACCAGGTGATGGTGAACACAGAGAAGGAGCGCTCCTCTCTGCTCTTCATGAAGGCTCTGGCCAGCCGGGGCAGCGTGGATGCTGTGTCCCAGCAGATGGCCTCTCACCCTCAGTACCTGGAGAGCTTCCTGCGTGCGCAGCACTACATCCTGCACATGGACGGACCCCTGCCACTGCAGTACCGCCACTACATCGCAATCATGGTCAGTGCACTGCAAGCTGCCGCCGTTTAGCGCTCCACCTGTTAGCTCGGACGCTTGCTGGACCTGCCCGCTCATTTATGCTATTGTTGAGGAATGCCGTAAGCATTGACATTTCTGCTGCTTATGTTTGCTTGTTACCATGACAGACATGAGCTTGATGTTTAACATGAATGTATAATGTTGGTCTGTAGACACCAAAACCAAGTGGCAAATGCTAGGGGAATTCTTAGGGGAATAGGGGAACGAGAATATCATTATTACATATGCGATGTAACCGTAGCTCATTTTGCTGTGATGAAAGTCCTTTTAGATTCAGTGTCTTCAATTGACACAAACATATTCTTCATCTACTGTATTTTGGCCATCACATAATATAATAGTTTGTTGGGACATTCACGTAGCACAGAAGTGTGGTGTGAGTAAAACGACCACTTCCTTTTTCTGGGATTAATAATGAATCACAAAAATACCCATGGCCTCCTTTGTTACAACAACAAGCTACCGTTCATTTCGAACGTGAGCCCGCGACAGTGGGTGGAATTGTACTTCCTGGTTGCCGCTGCCTGTTCGGACACAAAAGCGACCTCGGCGAACAGCTCACCGGAGGTCGGGCGAGCAGACAGCGTTGAATGTGGGGTTAGAGTGTCTTCTGTTTCTCGTGTCTCCCAGGCTGCGGCGCGGCATCACTGTGCCTACCTAGTGTCCCTTCACTCAGCCCACTTCCTCAGGGTCGGGGGAGACCCCGTGTGGCTGCAAGGCCTGGAGGCCGCGCCCCCACGCCTCCGTCACCTCGACCACCTCAACAAGGCGCTGGCCCACCAGCCGTGGCTGACGGCCTGCTCGCACATCCAGGTATAGCACACACACACGCACGCACAGAGCCACCGCATATACGCGGTTGTGGCCAATGATGAGGCACGTCCAATGTGAACCCCTTCCTCCGCCAGGCGTTGCTGAAGTCGGGGGAGCAGTGCTGGTCTCTGGCTGAGCTGGTGCAGGGGGTGGTGCTGCTGGCCCACTGCCACGCACTCTGCAGCTTCGTGTTTGGCTCCGGCACAGAAGCCGCCTATGTCCCCGTCCCCGCGTCGCCCAATGGCACCCCGCCATCCTACTGCCCCTCTGACGCTGCCAACGGCAACACCAACGTGCCTGTTTACAACGCCACCGCTTCAGAGCACAGAACTCCAAGACAGGTATGTTTTTGTAAAGATTATTTAAGACGGGCTGTTTTTGTTGTCACCACGGTAAAACAAACTAATATCCCAATATTCTCACATATTTTGATGATATCAGCAAACAAGGTGTAACAATATTGGAGCAAACAAGGCTTTATTTGACGCATCTCAAATATTTTTTTGTCAAAGAAGGTCGTATGCTGTTCTCCTACTGACATTAGTAATCCAGTCACTTGACACATTAATGTACAGCAGAAGTAGAAACCATACGGCCTGGAAAGTGGAAGCTCTAATTATGCATTAAAGCAACCCACACAAACCTCCAAATACGGCAGCCAAGCCCTAATTAAAATCTTCTGGTTTATTGGATGGAGCACGTTGGTATTTGCTGAACCACAGATGTGTTTCAATACAACAAAACCAAAGCCAGACGGGTATTGATGACCGCAAATGCATAGACAGGGCTTGTCTTTGCTAAACCTGTTGTGTTCCTGTTGATTCAATAGCCCCTGGACTCCAGTTGTGACATGGCGTCTCTAAAAGGGAGGATTCAGCGGTCCCAGGAGGAGAAAGAGAAAAGAGGGGAGCGGCCTCTATCCTCACAGACACTCCAACAAACAGGTAGCTTTCCTGGAACGCAATTCTCAAATACACACAAATGACTATACTTAATAGGTATGTCTATTCACTCACAAAATGATACTTGTAACTTCAAAAACACTGATGTTTTGGTCTTAGCCTCGACAGGCAATATTTGTTAGCAACAGGAAATTGTTTGTAGAATTTCTTAAACAGAATATATTAGTTACACTGACGAGGTACTGTGTAATTATTGAGACGTTTGGCCACATGGTGGCAGTATGATTGATGCATTTGACTGTTAATGCAGTGACACTATCAATAAGTGGGCACTGTAAGTGTGCTTCGTCCAGTCTCAAGATTAACATTCAAACAGAGAGGCGTTGGGACGTTTGTTGAAAGTAGATCCTCCTTAAACATGCTGTGGCATTTGGATGCCATTCTCTTTCTGCTCAGCTGCCCAAAATGGAAAGTTTGAAAATACTGTTGAAGTCTGGTAATCATACTAGACCTTGCATACCACAGTTATATGTGATCTCCCTTGGTGTGAAACCTGAGTCGTTAGCACTCATCACAAGGATATTTATCATTGCAATTCTCTCTTTCCTTTCAACGCCTCTTAGATATTGAAGAGGAGGAGGAGATGGTGTTCTTCCCAGACCCCTCTCGGTTCATCACGGACCCTGACTTTTGCTATCAGGCCTGTCGAGAGGAGGACCACTTCCAGGTATTCCGGGTGCAGGTGAGGACATAGAATGAGTCTGTGTGCGTGATGCCCACTGGCTGCTAAACAGCTGGTGTTGTCAGTAAATGTGTTTCCCTCTCCAGTAGAGCATTAGTATGAGTCTCGTATCATATGTCCATGTATCCGTAGCAGCGCTCTTGCAAAAACAACCTTGCCTGCCCGACTGCAGTGTGCTGTGTGAATGTGTTCTTTTATGGACCCAACAGATTTTCAATATTGTTAGGATTGTTGATTCTGGCATTCTATTGTGCTTGGACAAAAATGAATTGGTACTTTCTAAAAATGAAAATAAGTCCTTTTATATATTTAAATACGGCTCCAGTACATGTTTAAGTTCATGCTGTGTTTAATTCTACAGGACTATTCATGGGAGGACCATGGATTCTCCTTGGTCAACAGGTTATATTCGGACATCGGACACCTGTTGGATGACCGGTTCCGGAGTGTTACCACTCTGTCGTCATCCCACAGCCCAGACCTGAAGAGGGCTATCTGGAATTACATCCATTGTGTGCTAGGAATACGGTGAGACAAACGCTCTTAAAACATCTCTATTGGCTAATCTATGTCATGGCATACTTTTGCTCAAATCGCTTTTTATAATGATGCATTGTATCAGTGTGTTTATCTAATCAGGACGTTTGTGTGTGTGGTTCCAGCTATGATGATTATGAGTATGGGGAAGTTAACCAGCTGCTGGAACGAGATTTGAAGCTGTACATTAAGGTGGTGGCCTGCTCTCCAGATGCCACCAAGACGCTGCCCTGGGTCTCCCTCACGCCTTCAGAACGAGTAAGGGGGGCCTTCTGCGTCACACATCCACACCACACACACACACCTTTCACACCACACAGAACGGATGCTTCTTTGTCCTGATTCAACTCCAGTTGAGATAAGCTGCCTTTCTCGCCTCCTCAGATACACGTGAACCTGCTCATCATGGAGGCCCGCTTGCAGGCAGAACTCCTGTACGCGCTGAGAGCCATCACTCAGTACATGATCGCCTAGGTGCTTGAAAGGCACAGCTCTTCAACGGTACAGAGACCAAGAGAATAGGAGGATGGCCACCTGGAACCGCAAGGTGGGGGATGAGGAAAAAGAGCTGCGGGGGCTGTCTGTGGATTTTGGCTTCATTCTGCGATTCAACACATTTATATTTTCACATGTGATTCAGATATCGCTGTAAAAGCTCTGCCAAAGAGTTCTTGATAATCCTTAATCCCTTGTTCCGTCTCTGGGTGACCCTTTCTCAAGGATAGCCTGCATGTTCTCAATATCTGCATCTCTGTTCTCAAAGGTTTTGTGCAATCATTACCATAGTTATTTGAATGTTTTGTTTTTTTGGTTTGTTTTTAGTCGTCAGTATTGAACTCCACTTTTCTTTTCAACATCACCCCCCCCCCCCCCCACCACCACCACCCCCCCCCCCAATTGAATTGAATTAATGTTTTTTTGGGAGACCTGGACCTAGTTTGTTAGGTGACAGTCCAGTGTTTAGGGCATTGGGCGAATACACAAAAGTACTGGTTGTTAACAAACACAAGAAAGTTTCATGTAGTTCATTTATTTTTATCTCTTTGCACATTTTTTAAACTTTATATATTTATGTAATGTAGTTCAATGGGACTTAAGACCCTAGTTATTCAAATGGCTTGTCCACCATTTGGTGCATAAAATATTTAAAGATTGATTGTCCTTCAGATTTTAGACTTGGCTCCTGTTATTTACCCCATGTTTGTAACTAGCACAAGATCCAGGATTCTTGTTCATTTCATTTATTCATATTCACCTCTCTTCTATTAGACAAACCGTAGAATGTTCTGTTATTCTGCAAGAAATTGCTTTAAAAAAAAGTTTTGTCATTTACATACAGGTGCATTTATTATGTAGCTGAAGCTGCCATATATGACAATAATTGGCCACGCTTTCTTTTAATAATTATAAAAAGATCACATCATATTACTGTGTATGTGCTGTGTAAATTGAAAAGGCCATAGGTTACAGCCTACGAGAGAAGAGCCGGGACAGGTTAGTTTGTTTGTTTTGTTTTGGACAAAGGGAGATAAGCGGTAGTTGTAGCAGTACTAAGAGATGGAGAAATAGGTCTGGGTGGGTCTGCAGCCTCCTCTGCTATCCTGACAGCGACAAGAAGCTCAAAAGAGTGGGGAAAGCTGAAAGCTGGTGGTGCCAGCAGATTCACTGGGGCTTGTAACCTGAACATTGTCCTCTGGAGGGAAATTAAGCAGACTGCTTACCCCCTACCTTTCATACAGTGGAAGATAAGCTGAGCCATTAATAAGTGTTTGTTGTTTTTTTCTTTTTCATATATATCTATAGTGACATGCTTTGGCAAGGATCAAATGAAGGAGTTTCCATCGCAGTACAAATATCAAAACAACTTCAAACATCAACGGAATGCGTATGTGCTCTGTAGATGGAAAAGGATGTTTTTATTCATTTAAAAACAAAAAATGCCCTGAAATAGATCTGCACTGGCTGTCACTTGCTGTTGAGTTTAAAAACTTCAAAAGGACACACAAAAACAACTTTCTTAATCTTTAACTTTGTATTTGATGAGTTGTATTAAAGACAATTACCAAGGTATGAATCATGGTACCATTTGAGATGTAGAACAATGTGCAAATCATTTTTTTTTTGTGCGTGTGTAAGTTTAAGCACTATGATGGTTCTCGTTTCTGGGTTTGCTGCTACATCCTGCTTGTTGTACTGTATCCTGAACATATGTTATGGTGTGGAGACTCTAGGGTTAGCTGTTAGAAACTACAGTACATAAGCATAATGGTGATACTGATAGAAGCTAAAGTGCTGTAACACAGGTGCCTTTAGGCTAATCTGGAGTGGTGCTTAATTGGATGATTGACTGCTGTGTGTTGTGTGTTGTGCCATTGATGGTGGTTAACAGGAAACATCCCTACAAAAATGTGTAACTGTTAACTTACCTGCTAAGATTGAACCAGTTTCCGAGGATTGCAGACTGCTTTGGTGTTCGTCAACACAGTTTTGACCCTGTTTCTATTGGATACCTCTGACAAACTCCAGCAACCCAACAAGAGCATATGACACAGATGGATGTTACAATTGTTCCAATTTACTAAGTAAAAAATGCACAATAAATAAAAAGGAACAAATGAAAAGGCCAAAAAGTTTTTGGTAATGTGAAAATGTTTTTTTAATAAAAATGTTATAAATATTTGTTGCTTCTGCCTTGATTTTATAGAAGTAAATTCTGTTAAACAAATCTTAATTGTCCCGAAATAGGCAATTAATATAGAAATTCTACTATCGATTACTGATATTTCATTTACCTGGAGTAGCAGACAAGGAAACTTCTTAAAGTGCAGCTAGTTCATTTATTTCTGAGTGCCCTCTAGTGGCAGACACAAAACTATTTTGATATGTGTCTGCACCACATAGTGCAGTTAAGGGTCAATTGTGGCAGGTAAAGTTTAAAGGTTACATTTATGTTCACACAACGTAGTTGTTTACTGTGTAATGGCTGTATAACGTTATAGCTATAGAAAGATTGAGAGGAAGCGCATATAACATTAATAAACAGATTTGCATATTAATAATTAATCTAACCCTGACCCTCCCTAAATCCCCAATTGGAGAAAAAGACAAAATAATTTTATCAAATAGGGCAAATTTAATTTCATAAGAAAAAAATGTAAGGTTACTAACAGCTATGTTGTAAGACAATGGGGAAAAATAAAATAATTTGTAAATAGGGAAGGTACAATGCAAACAACCATAACATCACAGCTGCTTTTTTAGGAGACAGCAGCCAGTACACTATGCAGAAACATCAAGGCATGGCACAGTAAATACTGCTATGTGAGGGATTTCTGTTCACAATGTTAATACTACCAACACAATGTTATGCTGCAGCCTTTCATATCAACTGGTAATAGGAAAGAAACATTGAAATTGAATGGGAGAGGCAATATAATTCCTTTAAAACTGGCCAAACTATGAACAGGAAACAAAATAAAGTTTTCCTGTAAAAAGCTTAGAATGATTCTCTCCCAAATGCAACAATTTAGAGGATCAGAAAATATTTATATATAGAAGAAAGGGCATTATTTGTTGTTTGCTAACTATTACATAAATACCAATTGACTATTCTTGTGTTCTATACACAGGACCCCTGTCATACATGTACCCCCTGCATCACGGCATACTCAAGACATGCCATTAATGACATCTAGCACCAGTCACAAAAAAAGAAGATAACTGAAGGGATTCTGCTGGGAAATCTGATCAATGACACAAAACAAGTTGACATTAAATGACCATACACCCATTATGAATATGCTTTTAAATACAAACTTGAGGCTAACACAAAGTTTAGTATACAGTAAATAGAAACATGACATATTGCTACTGAGTGGCATGCTAGTGTTCATAATTGGCAGTCATACAACATCCTGGCATAGACTATATTGATACATAACACTAGAAAGATATTTTACTCAAAGTATATCAAATTTAATGTTAACTCTTAAAATCCACAATGTGATGATATAATGTCCTCTGGAAATCAGAGGAAGGACTGATGGTTTCTACTCATTTATAATAGAAAAATAAAATGAGCATTTAGCCTATTCCTGTCTTAATGTCAGACATTAAAGCAATCCGGTTTTTATTCTCCTAAGTGACCCTGAGAGTTAATCATTGCATCATGTCTTATTTGAGGAGATGAGAATTCAGCATAACAAAAATGGCTAAGATATTCTGTTTCATTTCAAGCACTTATTTTCACTTGGATTTACAATTATCAACAAAAAAGGGGAAAAAAACAGTAGCAGATCACAAGGAATTTCAGTTTAACTGATCTCATATGCATGTACTTTGCCTTGCTCACCTTGATCTTGATCAATGTCCAATTTCTTGAAACAAGCATTCTCTCTACATTAAGATTTGTTGTGTTAGGCCCAAGCAATACCTAACTGTCATGCAAATATTAGTGTTCCTTTGGTTATGTTACAGTAAAAAAAAAAATCTACATGCATGTCACCCCTTACAAAAATACAAAGTATAGAAAATTTCCAAATGTAAAAAAAAAAAGCTTTTTATTAGTATTATATTCATATGTATTAAAATGTATTGTTACCACCATCTAAATAGTATATTAGAACTATATTTATTTCTCATTAGTATTGTAAATCAAAGTATAATGTGTGAGCTGATATTCGCACATTAAACCACAATATCCCTGAATTAAAGGGATACACATACCAGGAAAAGTCTTAAATATAAAAACCCTTCAAGAAGTTATCAAAAATTTCCTTCAAGATTTCATTTAGATTTTCCTGATAAACCTGCATAGCGTGTCATCTATACTACATATACATAACATGTATAACATCTCTAGGATTCTCGGAAATGAAATGGTATAACCAAACTTGGATCTAGTCTCCTATCTTGGGTCCCCATGTGTGAGGCACAATGCTAAGTGCTTTAAACATGCACAGGCTCTGTGGAAAATAAAATACATATTCAGGTAGCCCATATAGCAGTGATGGCATACTGTGTCTATATACTGAAATATATAACGCTATAACCAATCACTTTCTGGCAATTATAAATGTACTCTTAAATGCCCCATGTATTAATTTACAAATCACATTTCTTCATTTCGATAGTTCAACTGCACATCAGGGATTTAAAAGGTCCCTCTAAGTGACTACCTGTTATTTAACACACTTGATTGAAGAATAGCTAAACTGCAAAAATACCCACTTTCTTTTAAACCGCTTAAGTGTTCGTTTTTACTAAATAGCATCATCAAACATTTCGTACCACAAAACGAACGAGTACATCAATGTGTGCTTTAAAGACCAAGCCATTATCTTCCACCTCTGATGACAAATTAAGTAACTAGCCGCTACTCATGCCACTTCATGTTGACATTCTCCTTTGATGACAGAGCAGTAGACCATGTGTACATCTAGACACTGATGTCAAAACAGCATTCTGAATTCCATGCTGGGACATTGCTCGACAAATTAAAGTTCTGTAGAAAACTGGCCATTTTTTTCAAAGAGCGCACTATATCTCCTATCATTAACTGGGCAGTCCATTGATTCAGTCTTCAATACCGAAGCAACAAAGAACAGGGGTACCATATTCACACCCTAAAGCTATTCTGGTGCAATATATACGTATTTGCAGTGTTATCGCAAAGTTCATAGGAGCTGTTAATTAGAATATATATTTTAAGTGTTGCATCAAATATCTCTAAAAATCATCGGCTAAAAAATAAAACTGACTAACAGCCATGATATTCAAAAATGGGAGAAACGTTCGAGCACTGCAGCCCAAGTCCCATCCCTGTCCTCTGAAAGTCTTGGCCCGTACTGTGGTAGAGGTCTGCTTTTGTCTTTGAAACCAAGACAGACAGGTTCTTTGAAAATAAATAAAAATCTTCAGCCAATTGGGAGGATGAATGCACGAGTTCAGATTGTTTTCTCTATTCTTGTTCTCTTTTCATCTCATTTTGTGTAGTCTGGTTCGGGACAGCTTCCTGCAAAATAAAGAAATTAATTCATAGTTGTAATCCAGAGGAAATGTGAAATACACTAAAGATATATTTGTAGCACGAGACTAAGATAAAAAAAATGTCATATTTAAAGCGTTTCCTGTGTGTGTCTGTGTGTGCTTTGGAGTGACCATGGCCAAGGCCCATTAGCGTACCTGGCTAATGTTGCATGACTGCAGTCATTAGCTAGGCACCCAATTGCCCAGGGCAGAACTCTGTGTAGTGGCCGTGCCAGCATAGCTTTGGCCTCCGGGCATCAAGGGCTCAAAGTTAAAGTCAATGCTGTCTCCATCCATGAGGTCACTGTTGATGATGTATTCCACGTCACAATCCAGGTTCTCTGTGAACATATCTATATCCAGGTCAGTCGGCAGTCTGTCCTGGTTGGGCAGGAAGCAGGCTGGGGTGGAGGGGAACTGGCCCATGCCCTGTAGACTCCCGCCGGGGTTTGCGCCGCAGAGGGCACCGCCATGGTGAGGCTGGGCTTTGTGCGCTGAGAGTTGGCTGGGGTCCTGGGTCATGCCTGAGAGGATCATCCCTAACCCCATCTGAGAGTGATGCTGTTGTTGTTGGTGCTGCTGCTGTTGGTGGAGGTGCTGCTGCTGAGGCTGCGTTGCAATGGAGCCCACCGTGTTTTGCTCAAGCCCCTTGCCCAGCAGCAGCTGGCCGGGCTTGGGCCTGTTGCCGACCATGGGCGCGCCCCCCAACCCCATCATGCCCAGTGCTCCAGGGCCAGTCATGTGAGGGTCCACCGGGGTCATCATCACGTCGCTGGGGGGCGGGGAGTCGGAGGTGAGCAGCGCCTCCAGGCTGGAGGGTACGTGAGGGCTCCCGTAGGGGCCCACGTTGCGCCCACCGGGGCCCGGCATGGGCTTGAAGAGGGAGTTGCCATAGCTGGAGGGCTTGGCGCTGCCAGAGGAGGGGGGAGCTCCGGGCTGCGCGGGGGCCTGGGGGAGGGCCTGGGGGAAGGAGGGGAAGCCCGGGCCACGCGGCAGCAGAGTGGAGGCAGAGGGCAACGGGGTGGTGGTGGGCGGCGGGGCCGTGCTGGGGCTAGCCCCGCCCTGCTGCCCCGTCATCAGCGTCAGGCCGTCGATCAGGTCCAGCTCCTCCATCAGGGTGGGGGGCAAGGTGTTGGAGGAATACCCGGCTAGCAGCCCCTCCTCGGGCAGCTCCTCCTCTTCCTCTTGGCCGGGGGCAATGGGGGAGAGGCGGCCGCTCAGCGTGCTGGCGTTGGAGCTGGTTCGCGGACGGAAACTGGTCCACATGTCTGAGTCGTCCAGGCTGCCGCGGGACGAGGGGCTGTTGCTGTTCATGCCCCACTTAGAGAACTGCTGGGCCGAGTTGGGGCTGTCGCCGCCCCCCGAGCCCGCGGGCCCGTCCCCCGACAGCGCCGCTCCGGTTGCCTGCTTCTTGGTCTGCTTGGCCTTCATGCGGCTCTTCAGCAGCTTGCTGCTGTTGTCCATAGAGGCTGCCCGGCGGCGGGGGGCCTTCCCGGTCTTGCCCCCCTCGGGGTTCAGCATCCACCAGGAGCTCTTGCCCGTCGACTCGTTGTGCACCCTCAGGAACTTGTTGTGGAGCGATAGGTTGTGGCGAATTGAATTCTAGACCCAGATAGAGAGAGGAATGGTGACTATGTAGAATGGATGACTGCATTTCACCTGAACAATCATTAATTGACAAATACCTACTATATTATTAAGTTACAATAGCAGTTTTTTTTCTTCTTCTTCAAAACAGAATATCAAAACAAATATAATTATGTGACATCAACAATGTCTTGCTGGTGTGACGTTGGGTGTAACTACATGGTTGTAACGACTTATGACAAAAAGTAAAATCACAATATTTTGTTATCTCTAGTCATTTACCTTCCATCCAGCTGAGCTGTTGCTATCGCCTTTGTCTTTGAAGTAAGGCACGGTTTTCACCATCCAGTCATATATCTGTGCCAATGTTAGGCGTTTCTCAGGCGAGTTTTCAATTGCCTGACTAATCAGATCTGCGTAGGACTGGTTTCCCCAAGCGTTGCGCCTCGATGATCCCTTTCGTGGTGTCGCCCCGCCCACACTTGAAACGACTCCGCCCTCAGACACTACAACTTTCTCAGTCTCGGTTGTAATTTGCTGAGGCTCCTGCTTATCTTCATCTGCGGGCGGGGTTCCCGCGGCTGATTCAGAGCCGTCTCCCCCCTCGGGTTTGACAGCTGAGATGTCGGGTCTGGGCAGCGGCCAAGTGCACGACCTGGGTCTGCTCTGCGGCTCAAAATCGGGGTCAATAGGTGGTACCGATGCTTCCTCCATGGTGTGTTCTTGATTGATTTACCTCGAAACAATGTAGTTTTGAAAGCACCAAATGTACAAAATGTACAAAGCGGTGTTACTTACATTTAGAGAAAATAAATATATTTAATTACGACCGTGGCTGTGGATCCAAGAACTTCCTAAACCAAAAAAGTGTACGTTTCATCCACTAAGAGTAAATAGTAGACCTAGAGACGTAATAATCAGGATATAGGCCTAGACCTACCAATAGCTTCAGTTAATCCTCAAATAGGAGATTAGGGAACCCAAATAATCTCCTTAATAGTTACTATCATAAACCTTTCGATTTATATTAAGGGCTTGGATGAGAAATCCTTTGTTTGAACAAAAGAAAATACTAGGAAGAAACGCTGGATCTCTAAATTATAGATGGACCAACACATGTTTCTGTTCCCCTGTTAAACTACCATTAGAAAATATGGTCGTTAAACGTATTGTATTCAAAAATATTAGGATACACATATTTCACTTAGGTTAATCTACAATATATTAATAGAGAATTGTGGCTGTTAGAGAAAACCTGCCACTCAAACGTACCAACTATCTTACTGGTACACGACCACAAAAAATATTTAACGTACCTGTTAAATATATTCGATTGTCATTATCTGTAATTTCAAAACAAAAAAAATGACTGTAATATCATGAAGCCGACAAAAAAGAATTAGCCAGCTACCCTAGTCAGTGACTGCTAGACTATTCCGTCTCCACTTGTAAACAACGTGCAGTCTAGTCTATCTTCTCCACATGTTAAAAGCCCTCCAGCGATTTAAATATTCCAAAAAAGCAGCCGAAACTTTAGTCAATCAGACGCGATCAAACCAAAGTCGGGTTCAAGCGTGCAACAACCGATTAGCTGCGCGTTGACTTTGTTCGCCAGTGTTAGCCAACTGTTGTAAAAGTATTAAAACAGAAATGTGACGCTTGCCGCCCTTGCCTATGGCCTAAACCAGCAGCGATTTCTAAAATAATATACCTAACGTAACCAACTCAAATAAATGCCGTAGCAAAAGAAAAACTAAATGTTTTAAAAAGTAAACAAAACTGTATACAGAAATGTATGAGAAAAGTCCGGTCTTCTGATTCAGGTTGGAACTCTCCTCCACATTGTGGGTAGGCGCGTGTCACCATCTGCCATGTTCCTCGGCGCTCCGCTGTAGCACACGATGTGCTCCAAGTAGGAACAAATCCCCTCACCGGGCCCCAGGATTGAGCGATCTTCGCCCCGTTAATGTTCAGTAAACAGTCGGCAAAGTAAATTCCTTGATGTTGCGTAAAGTTCAAACGTGTCGGAGATCTGTCGGCAAACTCGCCGCACTTTCAAAACAGCACGATAGCCACCTAGCTGGAAGGATCCGGCTATTTCAGAGTTTAAAATCCTTGAAAAGGTATGGAAAAGGCTCCAAGCAGTTTGTCCAAGTATTCGAATTCAATTTTTGGTAGGGTTTGTACAACGTATTATCATTTCAGACGGCCAAGAGCCCACCCATACAATATCTTTTTGTTTTGTTTTGTTTTTACTCGAGGCGAAGACTCCCTTCTGACGTCTGTTTACCACTGTCAGACAACACTTATTGCGCATGTGCATTGGGGGTTGCTGGGAAATGTAGTCAGTCATGTGACAGCACAGTGTAAACATGTAAGTGAGCCATACCAACGCTTACCTGCGATGGCTTGCATTATGTAACAGTATACTAAAATAAAGTCACATCTCATACCCAGAATGAGTCAGCTAATGTAAACGAGCGATGGTTCAGTTACGCAATATAAGTGACCAGGAGTAACATTACTTGTTGCAATAAACCTGTAGGCTATAGGCTGCATATTATATTCATTACAATATTATTTTTGTAAAATATACGAAAGGTACTGTCTCTTAAACTGACACAATATATAAGGATTTACTGTGTGATAATTCACTGCTAAATCACATTTCAGGGAAAACAGTACAGGCCATTAGACACAATTAGATGTGTCTTCAGTGTTGTCATTTAGACTGAATTTAGAACCATCAACTTCAATGTATAATAATTAATAAAATAGCATGCTGGTGTCAATAATGGCAATGAATGGTAAATATGAAATACCTAAAACAAGTTTGCAGAGAGGGCTGTTGATATGCTACATTTATAAAAAATACATTTTAAGGCAATATAGGATTTAGAATAGCAAGGATCACTATGTGATGACACATCCACCTGACAAATCACCATAAGTAAAGCAACAATTATTTATGTGTGATGACTTGTAAAGGGGATGTGCCATCACATAATGACGTCTGATATATCATCTGGCAGAATTCCTGCCATTTTGGTGCAATCCAGGCTTTTGCAGTTGTGTCATGCGAGACAGCGGTTGCCTTTTCTGTCAAGACAACATCAAAATAGCCAGTATTGCTCAAGGTATGTTGTTCAATGTATTGTGTGTGTGTGTGTGTGTGTAGCAGAGAGAGGGATATTACATTTGCATGGATAACTACATCCTTCTACATGAAACCTCCCTGTTTAACTTTTCGATGGACTGTGATTTCATAGACATTCTACAATATGTACTTCTAACTAAAGCAAAGCACTGATTCAAGCGGCTCAGTCTAGCCAAACAACAGTGGTTGTTTAAAGGACAAGGTAAATACCAGTCACTGCTGTCAGTGTTAAATCATGTCTTTATAAATGGTGTGTTATAGTTCATTAGAATTTCCTTTTGCGTGAGAGAAGACAATGCATGTTTTACTAATGGATATATGTTTATATTTTACTTAATTTTAGATAAAAAATATATTCATATTTATTACATCTATTGTTTCATCTATTATATCTATATAGTTATATAGTGTAGTATCAATAATACATTTGTACTATATATAATACCTTTTTACAATTACAGTCATCCTTCATAAGGTAAGGGGATTATACAGAGGGTATTACAAGGTTTTCAGTATATGGTCTGTTATGGTCCTTTTGGTGGTACCAAAGCAGTCCACAGATTAGGCTTTTGGTATCAGGAACCCAATGAATAGTAAGTGGGGTGTGCTACTGCTGCCATAATTTGGAGAATCTGAAGCTAGGTAACCATGGAGACAGCACTGCTTGATTCCAATGCCAAAAAATGAGCACGCCCTCATTCCTTCCTTGTCTGTGTGTCCAAGGTATTGGTTGATTGGTATTCTGAGCAGGGTTAGTGTTCCTAATTTGTTGCAGAATGGAGTGGCATTTACTAGTGGTATATGCCAAAATAATGTTACATTATGATTACTTTTTAAAATACGAAATATTTAGGTTCAACGACACGTTGGCATTTCAATATTTTCTTCCGTGATTCAATCCTATAACCCTTTTTTCACACATGGCAACACACCTAAAATTAACATTCTCTTCATCTTAAAGGTACAATTAGTTTTTTGAACTTTGCTGATATTCATTGCATAAGCCATGACTGAGAAGAGACTTGCTTCCATCGGTAAAATGATGCTTCGGAGGCTCCCCATAAACAACAGCCAGGTGGAGACCCAATTTGCCCGGTGCCTGACCACGATGGACCTGATTTCATTGGGGGTGGGGTCAACCCTGGGATCTGGAGCCTATTTATTGTGTGGAGAAGTAGCCAGAGAGAAAGCCGGGCCGGCAATAGTGCTGTGCTTTCTCACCGCAGCCATCTCCTCCATCCTAGCAGGCTTATGCTATGCGGAGTTTGGCACCCGTGTACCCAAGGCTGGTTCAGCCTATGTGTACTGCTATGTTACTGTTGGTGAGATATGGGCTTTCATCATTGGCTGGAACCTCATCTTGTCTTATATCATTGGTGAGTCAGAATTAACGGTGGTAGCATTTACATAGGCACACACTTATAAGCTAATTTGTGATAATGATGCTAAATATAGAATTAATGCAAAGTGTTTGAGAGAGAGAGAGAGAGAGAGCATTATCCGTCGGTTTCTTATTGCTTTTCTCTCTTTTTTCCCCCTACAGCCACAGCCAGTGTTGCTCGGGCCTGGAGTTTGACATTTGACAACTTGGCTGGGCAGGCACTCTCAAAGTGGATAAAAAACTCAGTGTCTATGAATGTTCCTGGGATGATGGTGTCTGAATACCCTGACATATTTGCAAGTTTATTAATTGTACTACTCACCAGTAAGCAACTCAAAAGTTTCCTCTTCTTCTGTTGTTGCTTTAATGTGACTATTGTACTATTGGTTTCACATGTTTAATGTATTTTGTAAAGAGAAAAGTAGAACTGTATTGTTTTACTTTTGTTGTCTGGCAAATCAACGCAGCCCTGCTGTCCTCTGGTGTCGGTGAGTCGGCCCTGGTAAGTAAGATCTTCACAGGGGTCAATGTGTCGGTGCTGGCCTTTGTCTTCGTATCAGGCATTGTCAAGGGCGATGTGGCTAACTGGAGGCTCACTGTTGATAGTTTCATCAACAGCGTCAATGTCACAAACCCAGAGTGAGTGACCAGCAAAACAAATGTGTAAAATAACTATAACTGGACAAACATCTGCTCTTTTTCTATTTTGATTGTTATGTCTGTATTTCCATATTTAGGATCATCAAAAAGAGATTTGGATCAGGGGGGTTTTCACCATTTGGATTCAGCGGAATCCTGTCTGGGGCTGCAACTTGCTTTTATGCCTTTGTGGGATTTGACTGTATTGCAGCTGCAGGTCAGTTATATTACATCACTGTCAGCTCACTCCTGTAGTTATTTACCATATTAGTATGAAACAAAACTCAATGGAAGGGCTTGTTTTCATCAGGTGAAGAGGCGGTGAACCCTATGCGTTCAATTCCCATTGGCATTGTGGTCTCACTGCTCTGCTGTTTCCTTGCCTACTTTGGTGTTTCTACTGCTCTTACTCTGATGATGCCGTATTTCCTGCTGGATATTGAGACGCCACTGCCTAAGGCCTTTGATTATGTGCACTGGGGCCATGCACGCTATGTCGTAGTTGTGGGCTCTCTATGTGCACTCTCTACCAGGTACGGATATGAGCCAACATGTACATTCCCCTTCGAAAGCAACTGTCAACATGTTGACAAAATGTTGTCACAATGTCAATTAATCGCCCAGAAATGACATTTACAAACATGACAGTGCCTTTAAAGAGACATTCTTCTCTTCTATGGCCCTTTACTGTATGTGAATTTCATGTTGTACGTTTGATACCTACTGTGTTGATAGTGTTTCTGTTTCTCTACAACCTGTCTTCAGTTTGCTTGGCTGCATGTTCCCCTTGCCTCGCCTAATCCATGCAATGGCAGAGGACGGCCTCCTCTTTCGCTTCCTCTCACAAATTAACAAGAAAACAAAAACCCCACTGCTTGCTACAATTATATCTGGCGCTGTGGCAGGTGGGATAGGCTACTGTCCCATTAATAACAAATTGTTGAACCTGTATTCTTTTAATAAGGCTAAATAAAGTTATTTCAGGATGTTGTAATTGTAATTCCACAGTGCTTGCTTTTTGAAGTAACTAAAACCTGCTTTCTGCAGCTCCAATGGCATTATTGTTTGACCTGGATGTCTTGATAGACCTAATGTCAATAGGAACACTTCTGGCATATACACTTGTGGCTGTATGTGTGCTAGTTCTCAGGTTAGTTATTAATATAGACTGCATATATGAACTAACATAATCAAATTAAGTTATTTTTGTATGATAGTTAAAGGGTAAACTGACTGAAAGGGTAAACTGGGGATAACTTCTCCATATACTAGCAGAGTAAAACAGTGTTTTTGTTATCGTATGCTAGGTATCAGTCACGCAGTCCAGTAGATCGAGACATTTCGATCAAGGGGGCAGCTAATCCTCCCCAGGAGGAGCTGGAGACCAAACTAACTCCAACACAGACATGTTTCCCAAGGCTTCTATTCCTGCCACATTCTGACATTCCCACTGCCACCACAGGGGTCATTGTTTATGGCTCCACTACTCTCTTAAGTGAGTCCTCGTGTGTTGTTTCTCTCGCATGATTTATGGATAGTGATGCTGCACCATTTACCTTTGACGAAAGGCTTATATAGTAAATTAGCTTTCTTTGGAATGTACGTTTAGCATATTTAAAATGTCTTAAACATATACTGTGTCATAGGTTTATCATACATACATACATACATACACACATGTACATGTGGATATATTGTTGGATTACAAATTATTGAAAACTTGATATTATTATGTAATACACAGTGTTGGGCAGTAACAAGTTACTATTAACTAGTAACTGGAATATTATTTCTTTTTTCAGTAACTAGTAGTGTAACTTATTACTATTTCTAAAACATTAATATTACAATTACTAATCCAAGTAACTAATAGTTACTGCGGTACAAGAACAATATTTCTGGGCCTAGCAAACTTAGGGTGGGCTAATTGAACCAACCTGTCCTGTATTTGGTTTAAGAGGCTGCAATGTTTTCACTTTGGCTGATTGTTGACTCTTAAAGTTCATTATTGTTCCAATAAAGAGATTCAATTCTAAAATGAGCTGGCTACACATATTGTCATTTTTTGGAAGGGCGAGGCAGGGTAGTGATTGTGAAAGTAATATATAGTAAGGTAACTAGTAATGTAAATAATTACTTTAATACCCAGTAATATGTAAAGTAATATTAATACTTTTTGAATGACTAGTAACTTATTACAATTCCTGATTAACATGCCCATATTGCTTGTAATTACATGAGAAATGTAAATGCTAAATTGTCTGTCTTATCTGTCCAGTGGCACTGATCACATTGTTGTGCCTGGTGCTGGGCATCTTCTGGGATGAGCTGGCAGCGGGCACTCCGTCAGTGGTGGCTCTGTGTGTGATCCTGGCCCTGCTCTCTTTCCTATGTATGAGTGTTATCTGGGCACAGCCTCACAGCAGAGAGGCACTCTCATTTAAGGTATGCCAGTGTTGTTAACCAGCTTTTGCAGTTTGTATAATGACAGCTGATGAGGCACTTACCCTCAAAACAGACATTTGTGTTAGCATATTGCACGTTAAACCTATCCATTTCTCAACCCCAGGTCTTTCTTTACTTCAACATGACTATACTTTTTACAGGTACCCCTACTTCCTGCCTTGCCAGTTGTTAGTGTATTTGTTAATGTCTGTCTCATGATGCAGCTGAATGCAACTACCTGGATTCAACTTGCAGTGTGGATGGCAATTGGTTAGTGTTTTTGTCTTTAACATTCATACAATAACGTGTGCTTTACTGTATTACAATTAATTTAGTGTATTGACAAAATGTCTGTTTTCTAAACATACTTCTATACAAGGTTTTGCTATCTACTTCGTTTATGGGATCAGGAACAGTACTGCAAGCTGTGGAAAAGTCCTGCAGGTTACAAATCCCAAGCAGCTTTTAACTGATGACCCACATAGAGATGTCACCCCAAATAAGGACAAACAAGATACCTCATAAGGATATATTACAATGTGGATAACACGTCTTAGACCTAAACTTTCCGAAACATCATTCTGTGACAAATATTTAAAATTTATCTTAACATAAGTTTCTATGAAATGTTGATTGTATTCACATCTGTAAAACACATTTTAAGTGTGGGGGTATACTTATTTCAGTCCTGTAAAATTTTAAATTATATTATCTATAATAAATGTGCCTTGATGAATCAATTTATTTCTACAGTATTCACAATTTCCTTCTCAGCTTGTGTAATATCAAATGCATTATTGTGAGTTGCCTAAATTCTACAAAACAACAACAACAATTAGTATTAATACATAGGTTGTGTAACCCGTTTGTCGTTTTGTAATTTAATTTAATTACAATTTATTTAATTTAAGTAAATACAATATGACTGCAAAAATGTTGTGGATATTGGACTTCAACTCCCAGATGCACTTGATGGTTGTTTAGTGTGTTTACAACCAGCTGACATCCGGCGTCTTCCCGTCCATTTAGCCAACCTTACCCCAGACTACTTCCCCATCTAGATTCGATATTTTTTGAACGAAAGACCCCTCAACCGATTGGCCAACTTATCTTGATGCTAAACTTGTTCGTGTCGATCAGATACTGGTAAGACTGACAAGAATACCGTATTCCATTTTCGGATGCTATTAGTTAGCTAGCGTTAGCTGGTTTGACGTTCAGTAATATTACGTTAGCTAATGCTACACTCTCTTTTACAGACTATCGGTCTGTAAACTCGGTGTTAGCTAGTGCTCGTGTAAAAAGCTGGCTATAATAGCATATAATATATTCACTGGTTGGCTACGGTACCATGAATATAAATGCTGTCTATGTAAGCAATAAAACCCATAGATCAGCCAGTAGGCTACTTTAAAGTATGCTTGCAAGTTGACTACAGTACTGTATGTACTGCAGTATTATCACCACTTAGATTTCTCGTTTCTGCAAATACAGACATATACACACACACACTCGCAGACATTATATTACTTTTTCTTCTCCAGCTATATGTTGTCATGCGTTTGTCATTGGTAACATGCGCTTTATAAGGTATAACAGTTCCCATTAATAGATAAATACATACAATTCCGCATCAATTTAGCTTGTTAGCTAAATTAAATGATTATGGTACCATAGTGCCAGCCCAATAATAAATGCCACACGATGTCTGTGTTTTTTATGCCAGGGCTCTGGCCCTGTCTCCAGTTGAAGTGTATCACCCCTCGATCAATTTCTAGAAGTTGGAAGCCTTCCTGTCTAAGCCATGACTACTCAAAGGGATCTCGATATGGTGAGTAAGTGTGCACAGCAACATGTAAAGAGCATCTTCTGCTTTCAATCTGTTTGATTGCAAACCCCCTCCCCCTTAAACTGTCATACGTTTATCAATGTGCAAGTAAGTAGTACATGGCTAAATTCATCCCAGCTTTATGAGTGTGACTATAAAATACATTTTCCATGTAACAATTAATGTGGGGCTTTTGGGTGATTGAGGTGGGGTGGATTAGCTAACCTACACAAATAGTGACTGTCGGTATTCAGTATACCATCTGTCTAATCTGATTTGAAACGTTGCCCTACTTTCTTTTGAGTGTTTAGACACAATTGATTTGAGCCCTTTTGTTTGATACATCATTGTTATGGTTCTGTGAATTGAAAGCATATGCATATAAATTATAATATTGGTAGTATTGGGATGTTACTGATTCCTAGTCAAAGACAGGGTAATTTTAATAGATCATTTTAGGATTTTTCTATTAAAAGTTTATATTTTCATGAAGTCTTTTTCATTTCTAAATATATAGTTTGGGTGAGACCCATAATGTATCTCTATCTATCTATCTATCTATCTATCTATCTATCTATCTATATATATATATATAAATGATATGTACATTATATATTTATGGACATTTCATCTTCTATAATACAAGGTTGGGGATCTGTTGTTCTGTCATTGGATTGGAGAATGCAGAGGATATATTTCTTATGTAGGATGTTACCATGGGCAGTCAGGCAGATTTGACTTTGTTTTGTTCAAGGATGAACGGGATGTGGAAGCCCGTTAGTGATGATTTGGGTAACCCCACAATGAGGTTATTGGGTTCATTGGGGGAGGGGTTGGTACTGGCCTCTATACTACTGGGCATATGTTGTTTGTAAACAGATCAGAGCATGGCGTTGCCCTGTCCTGGCATTATTCCTGGTGGATCATGTATCTTTGTTCCTTTCACGTCGTTGATTTGGGAAGGAAATATATTCACGTTTCTTCGACCTATTAAATAAAGTATCTGACAATTTTACATATTTATACTGTATATTTAGCTATTTCTGATTGTTATCCATTGATTAAGGTATAGTTAGCTATTGCAAGCTAAATGTAAATCAAAATTTGATTTAGTCAAATTCAACAAATATCTCCTCAAATTTTGCTAGCTTACCATTCTCTGCTTGTTGAAAAAAATTATCAGATACTTCTACACAACCCTGGCTCCGTAAATAGTAGCATAAACAAAGTGGCGAACTCCGCTCAACAACGTTGCAGCACTATGCTTTGCTTCACAATGCATTTCGATGTGTGATGCGGCGACGCGGAGGGCCGCAGATTGATACTGTTTTTTTTGAGCTCGAAGTTAGCAAGAATGACTGACCCTGCCTTAATGTTAGCAGCTCAAGTGACTAGAGTTGCTTTCTACCTATGGAGCATTATATATTCTTAAGTTTCAGTTTGGTAAAAGTTGGATGTAAGACCAGTTCTTGATAACTTCAGCCAATTCCAAATAATCCATGTAGATTTTGTTTTGTTTGTACTTTCACTTCCTTTATTTGGTGTCTTCTCATAAGTTTCTATACTACTTGTTGTAATACGTTAATAACTGCTAATGGTTAGTCTGTTTTTACTTTACTCAATCATTTTGTGTTTTATAATTGCCAGCCTTTGGGAGTTTATGGCATTATGCCTGACTCATGTGTCTTATTTAGTTTCCCTCCCTTTTCTGCCATTTTTTTTTCAATGGCTGCATTTATTCCCAGCTAGATTCTGCACACTGCAACCTACTGATGTCATCTGGGAATCAAGGAGTCACTGAAACCCAAGAAAGGGAAAAGTACAAAGCAAGACACGGATTTTGTATAATATCGCACTCTAAAGTACATTGTGCACTAAGGAATGTGATGACGGAAAAGTTCCCTCAAGGGTTTCCAGATGTCACAGTAAATTAGATATGTAAATTAAATATTTATTTATTTATAGTTTGTAATGTAAAATAATAGGTTTGCATAATCACCCAGAGGAAAAAGGGAAGGAAGCCCTCTCATTTTGAATCTCTCTTTTACATGCATAGACACACATACTCTACCAACCCCAGGGCTACGCATTGGCCATGTAAATGTAATAACATGGGCTGTCTGGGACACCTGGGGCTTAGCGCATTAGGCCTGCAGCCCAGAGAAGAACTCCTGGCCTCCTGGAACTGAAGGGCTAGTGTTCTGCCCTGTCAGCCCCACCCTTATCTTTTGCCGTCTCCAGCTACAGGGGCTCACTTCATTGTGAGCCCTCAGTGAATGAAGGCCCAGATCTGATCTGGATGAAATCTAGTTGGATTGGAATGTCCGTCTCTTCACACGCTGCTGTGGGCCATGCCACCTCTCCTGAGGTCAGAGGAAAGAGGCAGATTCCATCCCATCTAATTAAGGGCATTTTAGTGGAACACAGTGCTCTCTATTTTGCGCATGTATTTTTAAGGTATCTCATATTCATTACATTTTCCCTGTTGTAGGTGAGCCTCCGCCTTATCCTGGTCAGTGGGAAAACACAGGACTTCACTTTTTCCCCAAATGACTCGGCCACAGACATCGCCAAGCATGTTTTTGACAATTGGCCCGCAGGTAAGTGTTTTGGCTTAAGGAAATGCACATGTCTTAAATTAGCATTAAGAACATTACCAGGTTATTTAGCTAGCTGTTATGTTGTCATGCTTACTGTTTTCCTTCACCCACATCCTCTGCCAGGATGGGAGGAGGAGCAGGTGAGCAGCCCCAATATCCTGCGCCTCATCTTCCAGGGACGATTCCTTCACGGCAACGTCACTCTGGGAGGTAGCAAGCCCGTCTATTCTGTGAACACAAGGGTGTCCGCTAGTGCTGGAAGACCTCAGGAATGTCATTAAATACAACATCTTGGGACGTCTTTTCTTTTTGCTTTTACTTGGAATGCCAGCCCTGTCACAGAGATGCTTATCTTCTGTCAACAATTCAGGGCCTTGTTTTTTATTTTATTTCTTTATAGTTGCACTGTCATCTCTTAAGCAAGTTTAACTGCCATGGAATACTTTGTGCTAAATGTAACTTACTGATTTAAACTAAACAAAAACAAATATTGTGATTATATGGAATATTTTATTTTAAACTCTATCCCCCACCTAGTATTTTGGGTTATCTGCTTAATAATTAACTGAAACACATGAAAGCTATGAACATATGATGTGTATAATAATGAATCGTTTTTTTCTTGACCTTCCTCCGAAGCTCTAAAGCTGCCACCAGGCCGAACAACTGTCATGCACTTGGTTGCCAGAGAGACGCTTCCAGAACCCAACTCCCATGGTGAGCCCCCTCTCGTTTTCCCTCTGCCCCTGTCAGTGCTGCCATTAGTTACCGCATAGTCTGTGTCACGAGTGGGCGTCTGTTGCTCCCGCCGCGGCTTCAGAGACCTCACTGCCTCTCCGAGAGTTTTGTGTGGTGTTTGCTTGCCTCTGCTGTTAGTTGGCGTGTCTTTGTCACCGCACGTTAACAATGTCTTCCTTTCTCTGTAGGTCAAAGGAACAGAGAGAAAACCACAGAGAGCAATTGCTGCCTCCTTTTGTAAAGCAACAGAAACGACACTGTACAGCTATATACACACTTCCCCCCTTTCTCTCTCTCTCTCTCTCTCTCTCTCTCTCTCTCTCTCTCTCTCACACACACTCCTGCCCTTTGTCTGCCGGCCATGGATTTGCAGCACTCACAGGAAGTGAATGGCTGTAAGTGGCTGTTAACACAATTTCTCACAATTAGGTATTTTAGTAGAACATCTCTTTATCCAAAGCGCCTATTAAGGAAGTATTTAGAAGCAGGTAGGGTTTAGACTTCTTGTTCAAGGATGCATACAGGTGGCATTTGACCACTCTGCCCACTAGACTATCCTGCCTCCCAACAATGTTGTCTAGTTGGAGGTTTTCAGTCTTTCCGTGCCAATATAATATCCCCCTCCCCCCCCACCCATCTCCAACGTACTCTGTTGGTTTGTTTCAAGATCATAAAATTAATTGTTATTGTTCTCCCATATAAACATGGTGTGCTAATGGGCAAGTTTGCAATGCCCATCTTAACCCGGTTACATTGACTAAAGCAGACCCTGGAGCTGAATTCCTGTGAAGGTTGAATGAGCTAACCCTGTGCTACTAGTCATATGGATGTTTCCATGGTGTTAATCCCCTCATTGCGCTTAACCAGGTAATTGATTTGAAACTGTCCTGTACCATTTTGGTTTTAATAATGTTTCCCAGATCCCAACATGTTGTTTTCAGAGGAAGAGACTGTCTTCCCTACTTTAGGAGAACATGTGCCATCCTGTGTAAGACTGTCAGAGCCCTCACCTTGCATTGGTGCTGCTGGACACACAGAGACAGCCTTCACTTTGTTCGGGACCGCTGTGCTAGCACCTGTGCCTTGTGGGTGAACTGCACGATGTAAGGGAGGCCGGGTTCAGAAGTGTTTTCAGTAGCCTCCTGTTTGGGGCTCTTGCAGTTTGACGGACGGATTTCTGCCTGCGAGGCCATATTTTATGTGTTATATGGTGCCATGGTTTGGGGGGGGGGGGGGGGGGGGGGGGGGGGGGGGGGGGGGGGGGGGGGGGGGGGGGGGGGGGGGGGGGGGGG